>JAGYYJ010001860.1:0-62445 GCA_019671005.1 Hibiscus mutabilis
TGATCTGGCGGTTGTTTCGTAGTTGTTCCACTACGTTTGTACTCGCTATGTCTCAAAACTTTAGAAATTCTTTGGCTTTGGGCCTCATTTGCAGTTCATTTATCTTTTGGGAGGTTCTTCTCCAAATATCATGCGTAGGCTAAGCTAATTTGTACTCTTCCCCTATCTTTTCATTTTGCTCTCAAAGCCTCGGAGGAATAACATCGGCCGCTCCCCGGTGAAATGGCCTGCCTCACCAACGTTCACATTGTTTTGGCTTTGTTGGTCTTCCAGCGTAGGCTCTTTTACCTGTTCGTGTTTTGATTTTTTGGCATGGTCACATTCGCGGCATAATTCGGGGAATTTGTCGCATGTCTTTGAATGGGAATGGAGATGGTGCTGAAATGACGATCTTGGGATTTATCTTCTTTGGTTTCTCCTTGGGAGACACTGCATTCCCTATCTGGGAGAGATGATAAAGGTCTATCCTTCCCGTATCTAGTTTTGGGGTATCTCATCATGTGTACGTCGATCCCTTCCCCATGGGTTCCTCAAAGAATTCAATTTGTTTTCCATCCATCAACTGCACCAATTTCTTGAGCTCATCACATTCTTGGATATCATGCCCTTCAGTCTGATGGAATTCGCAATACTTTCCACATTCTTTCTGCCTTATTATCATGCCTTTATTGATCATACGAGCCATGCATAACTGTTGAAATACCCACCGTAAAGGAGACTTAACTTCTGACACGTCATCCTTTATCCTCCTGGTAAAACCTTCTTCTATAGCATTTACCCCTCTGCTCCCATGATTAGGCAGCGGGTTGTTGGCTACGCTAGGCTCTTCAAACTTCAATATCCCGGAATCAATTAAGTTCTGCACAAGCTTTTTGAAGGCAAGGCAGTTCTCAGTGGGGTGTCCAGGGGTACCACCGTGATAGTCGCAATGTGCGCTTGGATTATACCAAGGCGGGAAGGGTGGATTGACAGGATTAACGATGTATGGTCGGACCAAGTGCGCTTCATACAACTGGGAATAAAGCTCGAGTATGAAACCGGTAGGGAGTGAAAGTTCTCCTCTCTTTATCCTTTTCGGTGACTCTCTCATCTCTTTGATTGAATTTTGCGTTTTCCCACAGGTGCTTGGGGCTGTGAGGCTGTGAAGTTCTTGGCGGTATAGGTGCTGGTGGCGTTTACTTCACTTCTCTTGTTGTACTTCGAGACCCTTCCCCACCATCAATTCTGCCGCTCTTGATTGCCAGTTCGAGAGACTCCCGAGTCTGATCAAGTCGGCGAAAACTTGTGTTGTGTTATTGATGAGGCGATCGAAGAGTGCCCCTTTCGAGTATTGACAAATAATGGCGTGATTTCATGCTCCGGGATAGGTGGCTGGATTTGGGCGGCCACTTCTCTCCACCTTTGGGCATATTGTCGCAAGCTTTCATTGGACTTACGCCCCATATTTTCTAGCATAATTACGCTAGGGATCATGTACATTACATGTTTGTATTGCTCGGAAAATGCTTTAGACAAATCTTTCCATGTCTTGACATTTGCTTTGCTTAACCGAGTATACCAACGTAATGCCGCTCAGTTAGACTATCCACGAAACTTGATGGATCAGTAGCTTTTCATCTTTATGGTAAGCCGCCATTTTTCTGCAATACATCGTTATGTGTGCGAGAAGGACATGTGGTTCCGTCATATTTATCAAACTCCGGCGTTTTGAATTTTGGTGGCAAGACAAGATCGGACACGGACTTAAATCACTAGCGTTGTTTCCGATTCTTCATTTGATTGTAACGCTTTAAAATTTTCTTCCATGAGGCGAAATCTTTCTTCCCACTTTCTTTCTACCTCATTCCTGATCCTTTCGACCATGTTTAGGTCCGCACTTCTTCTTCATAAAGTGCTTGGTATCAAGGGGTTGAGTCTCGGGTGCCCCTACTTGAAAGCTGGAAGACATTCTGTAGGGTCAATATACACCTTCCTAGCCTGGTTTGGTGCAGTTGGTTGAACCTTGAAGTGAGCGGGGTACCTTTCGGCGGCTCTGGGATATTTTCTCCTTCTACTCGTTTTCCGAGACTTTTTGCCCAGCAATGCCGTTATGTCGGATACTATTGAAGTTTTGACTGTGCAATCTGATCACTAAGGCTTCTGCGGGCCTCTTCAAGCCTTGACTCGAGCTCTCTCTCGCCCTCTTTCTAGATTGATTATTCTTTCTTCCATGAGCTTTCTTTGTAGCGGGTAAAGTATATGTGATGAATGATTGCGGGTTAACACACTGGAATGCCACAATATTCATACTGTTAATATGGTTGTAAAAAATAAATGCATGTACGATGATGCAAATGTTATGATGCAAATGCAAGAATGCATGGAGACAAGGTCTTGGTTCATTTGGTAATCACCCTTTTGAATTACTTTTACGGGAATTAAAGGGTCTTGATTACAACAAAATTCGTGTTACAAAGTAAAGATCCCTAGTACAAAAGATCTAATTATAAACACGAGTCCTATAGATAGACTCTAGCTCTATCCCCTAACTTTCCAATTGCCTTGAGCGGCTTGAGGAACCTAGGAGCTTCTTCCATTCGGGGCTATAAAGGTCGGAGTGTCTCGGCCTCGACAGCTAAATCATTTACGTGTCGGCAACTGTTTGTATGTCCACCATTAGATTTGCGTAATCTTGGTCTCATCTGTACCATTCGAGCAGCGTCGCGTAATCTCTTCGCCAATAGGTGTCCCCCCCGGCTGCAGCTTCCTCGAACACATTAATTTTTTCCTTGTAATCCTCCACAACTGCTTCGAGGGATCCGATTCGTGCTTGTAACACACCCACTTCACGTTCTCTTTCTTGCAGCTCAGCGAAATTATTCCTACAAATACAAGATGAAGAAGTGAGTGTTCGGCTTCCGCCATCTTTTCTTTTAATTCATCATTTTGACTTTGGCTTTGCCCCAAACTTTGAAGAGTGTCATCGTACAGTTTCTGCATTTCTAACAGTCTGTTTCGGCTATTCATGGATTTTCTTTTCCATACGGCGACACTTTCTCTTTCATGATGAACAACTGTTTTCCTTTTGCAGATTTCTTGTCCGAATCTTTCTCTCTCTTGATCAATGGCCTTCTTGGCGGACCGTTTTTCTTCCTCCATAGCCAAACGATGACTTTCAATCTCTTTCTCGATCGCTCTTTTGTTAACTTCTCGTTCTTCTTCCACCAAACGGATGCCGTTCATTCTTTCTCTTTCCACAGCTATGAACTGACTCCGGCCGGCCTTTTGTATTTTTGCCTGTAATAGGAGGGCATCTTTTTGATAAAGAGTATTTTTGTCACTTAAATCTGCATTCAATTTCTTCAATTGCCTGATGATCCCGTCTCGCTCATCAACTTCTAAGCTTGCCTTATAGAGTTCGCTCGCATGTTGGGTCTGTTGAATGTCCATTTTCCTTTTAACTTCTTGAGTTCACTCCTTAAGATGTCGGGCCGGACGGTACCACCCTTGTAAGCTCTTCGAGTGACACTGTTGGTCCTTGATCAGATTCAGGAATCACATTATTAACCCTCAAACGTCTCCAAAGATCGTAATCTGGGGTAGTCATGTGCTCGGTGTCTCCTTCCACCCTGATCCGATAACAATGATCCCAAGCCCTCATGATGGTCTGAATTTTTCCTTTGAACTCTCCTTTGAAAAGAAATTCAGTTTGGCTTAATCCGCGGTATTGGGAATGAAATCGCCGTGATCCGAACTGCCGAGACACTAAAAGTGGAGCACAAGCGATCCCTCCATGTAATCCTAACATCATCAGCCAGTTGAAGTCACCACAACTGTATAGAAAATAATTAACTTTACCGAGCCATGGGACCCTCCATGTTATGTCTTCATCTTGAATGTTCCTGAAGAAACTGGTCCACATTTTTGTTTTTAAATCTTCTCGCCATTCCTTTGCTAAGTATTCTCGTAAAGGCGAAAAACCTTGGAAGGATATCCCCGGCGAGAACCGCGTCGGCGTCTTCCACATGTGACTCGGATCCATACTTGTAATAGCTGTGCGCATCCTCGAAAACGTCCTTCTTCATGCTTCCGGCTAGCGTTTAAAGAAATGAAAGTCTCGACCAAGATTGCTGGTACCGGGTTTGCTCTCCGTTTCACCCGCTCAAACAAATCCAGAATGGCTATGTCAATGTTCCCGAGTACTCTGGGAAAGATCACCAAGCCATATATTCCTAAAGCGAATAAGTCCATTTTCTTTGCCTCGTCTGGATGTGTCGATATGATGTCCCGAATACTCTCCCATGCAAAGACTGTATTATCTCCTCGGATTTGAAGGAGGCCACTAACCCAATCATCACTCATTCCTGCAAAGGCTTTGAGTTTTGCAGTGTAATTCTGATTCCTTGGAGGCTTCGCGTAGATCCAATCTTCCTGAATATTTTTCTGGTTAAGTAAAGCAGTGTACTCTTCTACCGTAGGCATCATGTCTTGCCCATTGAAGGTGAAGCAGCAAAAAGCCGGATTCCAAAACTGGACTATAGCTCGGAGTAGGGGCTGGTTAATCCGAACATATAATAGCTGCGCGATGTCGCCATAACTATCGCTAAATAAGTCTTGTAGCCTTCGGTCCCATCTTTCCCAAATGCTTTGAAGATCCCACAAGTCGTTCTGTTGGAGACTCACATAGGTGTATCCAGCTATTACGCGTTCGTTAGGCAGACTGTCCCCTTGGATTTTTTGGTTGACCTCTGACCAATGTCTGACTGACAAATTAAGCTCTTCTTTCCTAAGACACCTTTTTTCCATAGTGAAAGACTTTCTGATCAGGCAAACCACTTGATCCAGTACCTTTATGCGATGCAAATGCAATGATGTATGAGAAAAAGCGAAAAGAAAACAAGTCAGTACCAGATAAAATTGATAAATATATAAATAAAATGACAAAATTAAACAGAATAAACACACAAAACAACCCTATTTATCCCCGTCTAAAACCTAAGGTTATCCGCATGGCTCTAACAGGGTAGGTTTCTATGTTTCTTCTTCAGTGTTGGTGCTAGGAGGTACCCGAATTGTCCTTGCTGTCCCCTACTAAGGGTAGCAAGGCCCCGATCATCACCCATTATAGGCTCCTTTCAACCGGTTCAATTGTGGGGACCCATTCGCTTATTATGCCCGTCTGAAGGAGCGATATCCTTACGAAAGCATAAGGTACTCGAGCCCCGAAGGTACTTGCTAGGCCCATACGGGAGAACGATATCTCCACGAAAGCATTAGCGTTTTCCCCCCACTTAAAAAGACGGGTTTATATGCCATATTTTAAATGCGTTAAAATAAACGCGCAATTATGACCGAATGTTAATTTAATAGTTACTTTAATCCGGAATTTCCAATATTAGTAAAGCGATAATTATTTTAAAAGCTTGACTCTCATTTGTTTTTGAAAAACAAAAATGTCCCCAGCGGAGTCGCCATCTGTAGCGAAGGCACGCTAAATAAAAAAAACGATGGTGTTTTCGAAGGATTTTTGAAAGGTGTTTGGATATAAAATATTTATTCCATGGGGGTTTTAAAGAAACCTTATTTTTGAAAAATGGAGTCGCCACCGGCCACTTAGGTAGACCGGACACCATAAAACCAGAGATTCAAAAAAGACAGGGTTCGGGAGTCGGTTACGGATGGGGAAGGATTAGCACCCCCACATCGCCCAAAAATTGGTACTTTAATAATTATCGCTTTATTAATATTGGATTTTCCGGATTAGAGTGACGATTATTTTAAAATTCGGTCCTAATTGCGAATAAATTTTAAGGGCCCCGTTATCCAAGAGTAAGCGCCCAACCACTATCACTACGCACGTCATGGCCCCGTTTACGCTCGGATAAAAAGAGCACCGCATTAACAATTTATATATCATATGCAACTTTAGTGACAAAAATATAAAACATGGCAAAATATTTAAATGCAATAAGTATTGACATAACAGAATACTAATCTAACATAAATAAGATACTAAACTAAACATACACATATACATGTAAACTTAAAATACGAGGTACGTATGAGGGATATATAATAGGGCAAAAGACTACATCAACATACACGATTATAATACGAAATAAATATTTACATGAAAACAGGATGAAATGAAAAGAAATAAACATCGTGATGAAATTAAAGGATAATAATATGCAATTTAAGGACGAAAATGCAATCATGATCAAACTTGAAAGGATTGAGCTGTAATTAGACCAAGGGCAGACCGAAATGAAAAATTCAAAAACGCGGGATGGTTAAGGGGGTAATTTTACCATTTAAAATCTGAATTCGGCTAATTTAGTGATCAAAACGAAATAAAATGGAAAAGAAAAAGGACCAGAATCGTGATTAACCCATGCGGAAAACTCAAAACGAAAATATAGGGGACAAGGGAGGATTTATGATGTAATTAGACCATTTTTATTTTATTTTAGGTCTATAAGACCCGATAATCAGACCCCCACTTTCATTTTTCCTTTCATTTTTTTTTTTCTTGAGCAAAAGCTCTCGTTTCCTCTCTAATATACCAGAAAAAACCCAAGCCCCGACCCTTCAGCCGCCATGGTTCTCGAGGCCGGTGATGGTCCGGCTACTCCGGCCACCACCCTCTACGCTCTATCGGTTCTAAGACCTAACCTCGACCCCTCTTCGAGAACAAAAACTCCATCTTTGAAAGACCGAACCCCAAAACCCTCACAAAAACCGTCACGCTTTTATTTTGAGACCACCAAAATCTTAGATCTATGGTATTTCGAAGCTAAAGGACAAAGAAGAACCCCCTTTTTTGTGGCTCACTCCTCAGAGCTTATCGCCGGCAAAGGAAAGGTTCTTTCTTTTTACGTAAACTCTCCATTTTTTATGCATGTAAGTAAGAAAGAAAGACAAGAAGTTTTTTCTTTTACCACTGAACTTGCGTTGCTTTCTTTGTATTTCTGAAGACTTTGGTGATAATACAACAATTTTTGGATTTTCTCTGCCTTCCTTTTTTTTAGCGTCTATTACATTGAAATATATATCAGATCTGATTTTTTTGGTACTGACAATCCATCTTTTTGGTGCTTTTGCACGTTCTCTGAGCGCGGTGGTTGAACTGGCAGTACGGCGGAGTGGTGTCGGCATGGGGAAGTCATGGTGGTGGTGTCTTCTGCCAGATCTACTCACGGCCGTTGGATCAGATCTGATCCAACGGCTGTGATTACATGGGGGATGAGTGGCCTAGATCGAGCCTTGAAATACGTGGTACTTGCTGGAGATGACGACACGTGGCAGAGGGGTAATGAACGGTCTCGCGCGTGCGTTGCACGCGCGAGTGAGCATTCGAACGGTCTGGAGAGTGACATCACACGCGCCAGCTGGATTATCTTGGACTGATCTGGACCGTTGGATCAAGACTTGATCCAACGGTCCAAATGACGGCGGCTGCAAGATAAAAGAGGGGTATCAGACTTAGTTTTTAGGGTTTTTAATATACTGGGTCAGACCAATATGGGCCTTGTAATATATTTTTGGGTTTTTGTAATAAATTGGATTGGACTGTTAATTAATATTTGGGTTTTATATTTTAAATTTTATTTTACACTAGTCCAATAATAATAATAATAATAATAATAATAATAATAATAATGATACAACGTTACATATATACGTACACTTGCACACCCATATAAGTGTAACATACGAATACACATGCAAATATTAATGTAACATACTAACATAACATCTACACACATTAAACAAATACGCTCGTACTCTATAGATACATACGCGACACACATACACCATTAGTAATGCATACATACATAGCTTATAATATACACACACACCACACCTTATATATACTAGTAACACTCATGCAAATAATAAACATATAATATAGTAAGTATATATGCAATACTAATATGTATTAGTGAAAATGAGTGATTACACCTTTGTCGCTCGATCCTCCCTCGTGTTTTTGTAGTTCAAATTCTACCGGTAATAAGCCTCTTGACCTCTATTTGGGGGGCGTTTAGGGTGAACCACTCGGATTCCAAACAAAAAGGGATTCTTGCTCTGCTTTTTCAAGATGAAGGGGGATTTTGCTTGTTCCTTTTTCAAAACGGACGTCAGATTTGGTTTTAGAAGAGTTGGAGGGTTTCAAAACGGACGTCGGATTTGGTTTCAAAACTAGACCGCAAGGAGGTTTACCTAGCGATACTGAAGTCGCAAGAGGAACTGGCCATGAGCAATGTAAGGCGATCACCACTAGAAGTGGCCAACAACTTAAAGAGGCTCAAGCTCGCTCATCAAACAAAACTCCACAAAAAGATCAAGACGAACCCAACGGCAAAACCTCAGATGCTGAACCAGGAATTGCAGCGGCAACCAGTGATAAGTATGCCTCGGCAACCGGCGATAAGGATACCTCGGCAACCAACGATAGGCACGCCACGGCAATCCCAGTTGACAATGCCTCGGCAACTCCAGTTGCCCCCGAAATGCTGTCAATTAGGTTCCAGACCAACGAAAGGATCGAAGATATCCGACTTCCACCACCATTACCACAAAGGTTGAAGCAACAAAAGCAAGAATATCAGTTCAAGAAGTTTCTTGATATCCTCAAGCAAGTCCACATCAACTTGCCATTGGTTGAGGCAATTGAACAAATGTCGAACTATGCCAAGTTTCTTAAAGGCATTGTGTCCAAGAGAACAAGGCTAGGAGAGTTTGAAACAGTTGCCGCAACAGAGGGATGCATGTCCATGATGCACAATCGCATGTCACCCAAGCTGAAGGATCCCGGAAGTTTCACAATACCCTGTTCCATTGGAAACCACTATGTCGGGAAAGCATTATGCGACCTTGGAGCAAGTATAAACTTGATGCCTAAATCAGTTTTCCAGAAACTAGGAATCGGGAAGGCAAGACCTACAACAGTTATGCTACAGTTAGCCGACAGATCCTATGTGCATCCAGAGGGAAAAATTGAGGACATACTGGTAAAAGTTGATAAATTTATTTTTCCCGCTGACTTTATTGTTTTGGATTGTGAAGTAGATGAGCATGCACCTATCATTCTCGGGAGACCCTTCCTAGCAACAGGGAGAACCTTGATCGATGTTGAAAATGGAGAACTCACAATGAGGGTGAATGACCAGCAAGTTAAACTAAATGTGTTACAAACACTAAGGCATGCCGATGATCCGGAAGAATGCTAACTTCTTCATGCCACAGCAGAGTTTAACTTCGACGAGGAATTTAGTTGCCTCGGCAACTACATTGCCGATCAAGAGGAACCTGGGGAGTATGAAGAATCGATTGATAAGGAACAACAAGAAGAGGCAAATTGGTTAGTCAATCGACCAGGTACATACTTTGAACCACTAGATTACTCAAGTGAGGAAGCTAAAATCGAAAAGCCCTCCATTGAACAACCACCGATTCTTGAGTTGAAACAGTTGCCAGAGTAACTAAAATATGCTTACTTGGGAACCGATAAAACATTGCCTGTAATTATTTCCCCTAAGTTACAGCCTGAGCAGGAAAAGAAGCTGATCAAAATGTTGATGCTACACAAGAAGGCAATAGGGTGGATAATTGCCGACTTAAAGGGAATTAGCCCGACAGTGTGCATGGACAAGATTTTGTTGGAAGATGATCACAAACCTTCGATTGAGGCCCATAGGAGACTGAATCATGCCATGAAAGGGGTTGTAATGAAAGAAATCATCAAGTGGCTTGACGTCGGCATTATATACCCTATCTCTAATAGTACATGGGTAAGTCTGGTACAATGTGTACCGAAAAAGGAAGGTATAACGGTGGTAAATAATGAAAACAATGAACTCATTCCAACCAGGACTGTGATCGGTTGGAGGGTTTGTATGGATTATCGAAAGCTAAACAAAGCCACTAGGAAAGATCACTTCCCATTACCCTTTATTGATCAAATGCTTGACCGTCTTGCAGGTAAACCCTTTTATTGTTTTCTTGATGGTTATTCATGTTACAATCAAATTGCCATAGCATTAGAAGATCAAGAAAAGACAACCTTCACATGCCCATACGGTACTTATGCTTTCTGAAGGATGCTGTTCGGATTGTGTAACACCCCGGCAACCTTCCAAAAATGCATGATGGCACTCTTTTCAGACATGGTCGAAGACTTCCTTGAGATCTTCATGGATGATTTTTCCATTTTTGGTAATGACTTCGACAACTGCCTCGACAATTTAGAGAAGGTGTTGGCAAGATGTGAAGAAACTGATTTAGTCCTTAATTGGGAGAAGTGCCATTTTATGGTAGATGAAGAAATAGTACTCAGCCACAAGATTTCATCCAAGGGAATTGAAGTAGACAAAGCCAAGGTGGACGTGATCGAGAGATTACCCCCACCAAGTTCAGTTAAAAGAATCCGAAGCTTTATTGGACATGTAGGTTTTTACAGGAGGTTCATTCATATTTTTTCTAAAATTACTAAACCCTTGTGCAATTTGCTTGAATAGGATAAAATCTTCAATTTTAATGATTCTTGCACCCCAAGCATTCGAAACCCTAAAGGAAAAGCTTGCCTCGGCACCCATTGTCATTCCACCATATTGGACGCTACCTTTTGAGCTCATGTGCTATACAAGTGATTTCGCGGTAGGAGCAGTCCTAGGCCAACGCACAGGTAAGACCTTTCATGTGATATACTACGCTAGTAAAACTCTTAATAGTGCACAAGTGAATTACACAACAACGGAGAAAGAGTTACTAGCTGTAGTTTTCGTATTTGACAAGTTCTGATCCTATTTGATTGGTACAAAGGCAATTGTTCATACGGACCATTCTGCAATTAAGTATCTATTTGCTAAAAAGGATGTCAAACCTCGCTTGATTCGTTGGATATTGCTTTTACAAGAGTTTGACATTGAAATTAAGGACAAGAAAGGAACAGAAAATCAAGTGGCCGATCACTTATCAAGCTTAGAACGCAATAGGGAGGAGGACACGGATTTAGAGATATGTGATTCATTCCCGGATGAGCAACTTTTAGTTGCATCGGTAACCATGGATGCGCATGCCTCGGCAACCCTCGACGCCACGGTAACCACTGATACGCAGGCCTCGGTAACCATGGATGCGTATGCCTCGGCAACTCTAGACGCACACACCTCGGTAATCTTGGGAGCAGTCACCACAGCAGCACATGCCTCGGCAATACCCTGGTACACGGATTTAGTTAATTTCCTTGTTTGTGTTATTTTACCTTATGGCCTTACTCACCAAGGGAAGAAGCTGTTTCGCCATGATGCTAAGCATTACTTTTGGGATGAGCCTCTTCTGTTTAAACAATGTGTAGATCAGGTTATACGCCGATGTGTCCCTGAAGAAGAGCAGCAGAATGTACTCCGGCAATGCCATTCTTCACCCTATGGAGGACATTTTGGAGAAACTCGTACTGCGGCCAAAGTTTTGCAATCCGGTTTGTATTGGCCAACACTGTACAAAGATGCCCAAGAGTTTTACAAGCAATGTGATCGTTGCCAGAGGACGGTCAATATCTCTAGACGACATGAGATGTCGGTCCAAAACATCATCGAGGTGGAATTGTTTGATGTATGGGGATCGATTTTATGGGACATTTCCCATATTCATTCGGCAACCTCTACATTTTACTTGCCATTGACTACGTGTCTAAATGGGTTGAGGCAGTTGTAGTTCCCAACAACGATTCCAAGACCGTACAACGATTCTTGCAAAAAAATATATTTACACGGTTTGGGATGCCAGTAGCAATTATCAGTGATGATGGCAAGCACTTCGACAAAAAACTTATCGCCAAGATGTTACAACTCTTTGGTGTATCTCACAAGATTGCCACGGCATATCACCCACAAACCAATGGGCAAACAGAAATTTCCAACCGGGAATTGAAGGGTATACTCGAGAAAGTTGTAAATCCCTCTAGGAATGATTGGTCAGTAAGACTAGATGACGCATTTTGGGCATATCGCATTGCATTCAAAACACCCTTAGGTATGTCCCCCTTCCGACTTGTCTGTGGCAAAACATGCCATCTACCGGTGGAAATCGAACACAAGGCATATTGGGCAATCAAGACCGTGAATATGGATTGGGAAAGTGTTGGACAAAAGCGTTTGTTGGACCTCAACGAGATAGAAGAATTTTGTGCACTCGCCTATAACAATGCACGAATCTACAAGGAGAAAACAAAGCAATGGCATGACAAGAGACTATTGCCGCGGCAATTCATGCTAGGGCAACTAGTTCTCTTATTCAATTCTCGGCTAAAACTTTTCCCAAGAAAACTGAAATCAAGATGGTCGGGACCATTCGAAGTTGTCAAACCATTCTCCCATGGTGCCGTGATAATCAAGTCCATCACTGACGAACATGAATTCAAAGTTAACGGACAAAGATTGAAGCACTACAACGGTGCCCATGTGGAACGTAACAAAGAAGTGGTCACCTTAGGAGATGCATGAGCATGCTCTCCTTTCAATTTTTTATTTTTTTTTATTTTTTATCTCGAACTAGTTAATTTTTTTCGGTTATTTGTTCTTTTTAGGTTAGATTTATTTAATTTCTTTAAGATTAGAACTACATCTTTATTTTATATTTATCTTTTTAAGTTTAAGAATTTCTTTACACACTTTTATTTATTTTCTTTTATTAGTTTATCTTTAATTTTAATCATTATTTGATTTGTCTTTGAATTGTAGGAAAAGAGTTCAAGATAAAAAGGAATTTTGATTCAAGAAGGAAACTTCTTCAACAAGAAAATTAATGGGCTGAATCTAAGGCTTATATAAAGCCTCCAACTTACCCTAAATCGAAACCCCTTTCATCTTTTTTCCAAAATTATTCCCACCCACCATATTTACTACCTATCTTTTCTATATAACCCATCACCCTTAACTTCCTAGAAACCTATTCCTACTTTTCATCTTGCAACTCTTTAGTTTCTTTTGTTTTCTTTTATTTGTTTTTACCAAACTCACAACCAAGATCATCCATGGCATCCAAAATTGAATTTTTGGTTCATCCAAGTTCCTCTAAAGAACCAAGATACAAGAAGTTTGCTACACCGGTGGTTCAAGAAATATTTCACGCCAAGTTTGAAAGCTGGAAGATTTGCGAAGAACAAGGCTTTGAATACTCCAACTCTCATCAAGATTTTGGCCTTGGACCATTCATCTTCGAAAGGATTGCACATCAAAAGTGGCAAATCTTTTGCCATCAATCGGAACCGGGTAACATCTCATGGGTAAGAGAATTCTATGCTCACTCACCTAACCCGGATAATCCTTATATTTTTGTTCGTGACAAGGCTATACTCATAAGCCCCGAAAACATCAACACCTTTTACGGGCTCTACATTGAGAATGACGAACATCAAGTCTTTGTTGATCAAATCACGCCCAAGCAACTCGACAAGGTGCTTCAAGAACTCACTCTACCGGGAACTCATTGGAACGACGGTAAATACAAGGGCATGGTAAATCTCCTTCGGCTTAAACCCAAGGCAAAACTATGGAATAAGTTTGTTAAAACTTTTTTAATGCCCACCACACACAATACTACCATTGATATACCGCGTCTTTTGCTCATACATTCTATCTTGCATAATCGCATCATTAACATTGGAAAAATTATTTGTGATGAGATTTTTGTATGTAGCTCAAAAGACAAGGGTTCTCTTTTCTTCCCTTGCTTAATTTCCAATCTTTTCAAGGAGATGCATGTCCCAAGTGAGTCCACCGATGAAAAGGCCCTACCAAAGTCCGGTTGGAATTAAGCATAAATCCGAAAGCTAATGGGAGAGGAACCGGTAAAATCCTCAATGCCTTCAATTGTCGCGGCAACCCCTAATACCCAAACACCTAATACCCGGGCAACACGACCATCAACCCTGGGACACTTTGAAGCACTCTTGCAACCGTTGGCAAGCCGCCTTAGGCAAATTGAAGACCGAAAACTAATGATCATGCGGTACATGAAGGATCACAACAATGCCATCACCCAAGTCATTCTAGAAAAGTACCCGGAAAGCCGCGTACTGTTCCTCATCTTTCCTGCTGAAATCCTTGCCACGGCAACCAATGAAGCAGTCACCACGGCAACTTACACCGCACTTGCCCAAGCAGTTGCCACAGCAACTAACATTGAAGATGTTGCGGCAACCAAAGCTAAAAACGCCCCGGCAACCACTGTAAAAGCCAAAGGTAAAGCACTTATGCCCGAGTTAACTCGTACTGAATCATTGTCTGATTTTTCAAATTCAGATGAGTCCTCCATTGCACCAACAAAGACCGCACCAATCGAATCCTCCAAACCCAAGCGAAAAGACAATGACATTGATGAAGGGGACGATGAGGACAACCCCGTACGAGGATCGATTCCACAATCGGCAACAAGGAAGCAACCACCGCGTTCAAGCAAAAGAATCAAGACACCGACCAAAAGGAAACTAATCATCCAAGACGAAAAACTCTCGGAGTAAGTCATCATTTACATTTTACTTTTCTTTATTTTTATTTTTCTTTATTGCATGCATTGAGGACAATGCCTCACTCGAGTTTGGAGGGGATTGTTATTAGTTAGTTACCATGTTTAGTTGCATTCATCTTAAGTATTGCATTTAGGATACATAAATTGCTTGCCATGCCTTTAGTTGGAACAAGAATTGCCTAGATTTGATGAATATCCGATGATGAATTTGCCAATGCACTTAATTGATAGAATATTTTATTCTAGGATAACCATGGAAACACTTAGAATTTTACTATGATGCTAAATTTGATGAAATACTATTGTGGTTTGATTGATTTAAGGAATTCTAGTGAACTTAGGTTGATAGTTAAAAAATTGGGGGATTAGAATAAAAATTGGATGAATGCTAGAGGTGCCCGAAATTGTCTCTAGTATGCGTTAAAAAATTGATCACTAGAGGTACCCGAAATTGGCTCTAGTATGTGCTAAAAATTGATCGCTAGAGGTGCCCGTAATTGGCTCTAGTCGAATAAATTAATTAACTTAAGAAAACTAAAAACAAAACACTAGAGGTGCCCGAAACCGACTTTAGTTAAAACATGTTAAAAGAACCCAATGAAGTAATTTGAAAACCTCTTGTTTGCATAGAATCTGAAAAATCAACGTGCACACAACTTCTCACACACTCACGAGCATTATAGTTTGATTCCGAGTAACTCCTAAGTTTTCCGAAAAATGAAAAGTCAGTCATAATTTGTGCCCCAGTTCTGAGAATTGAAATCAAGTTCAAAGCTAAGTTTGTGAAAATTGAAGTCTTGGCGGGTAAGTATTAGTTTGCATTGCTTGAGGACAAGCAATAGTTCAAGTTTGGGGGTGTGATAAGTGTTCAAAAGTACTATTTCTATTACCTTTTTTACTCATATTATTGTTAGACTTAGGCTCATATTAGTTGCATAATTAGCCATTTATGCATTAATTCATGTTTCTTTCCATCGTTGAGCTTGATTACATAACTTGGTGATTTTTGTGGGAAAAGATGCTGATTTGGTGTGTTTTGTGTGTATGTGCAGAATCACTTGCCAAAGCAAGGCTAGAACCAGCTGACAGGGCAATGCATGAAGGAGATACCGAGCTAGTTGCCAGGGCAATGCATGAAGGAGATGCCGAGCTAGTTGCCAGGGCAATCTTCGACAAGGAATAAGATGATATGGTAGTCAAAATCGATGACTAGATAAGCCCAAGATGGCGTGGAGCAAAGCTAAATCCCAAAGGAGTTTGATTTCCATGAAGAGGTCAAAGAGAAATTAAATCCCAAGAAGATATGAGAAGTTCTAGAAGGAATTTAAATATAATAAAAAATTATATTCTTTAAAGATAATTTATTCCAACTTAACTTCCTCCTCAAAAAAGACTTTGACCTAGCCCTATAAATTCAAGACTATGCCGTCAACTCCAAAGGGAGAGAGAGGAGAGAATTTTCGACAAGATCAAGGGCAAGGGAGATTTCGACAAAGCTCCATCCATTCTTCATCTTTTTCTTTCTTGTTCAATTAAGTTTATGCTAGGAATTCTTTATCTTGTGTTTCTTTGGAACCTAGCCATGAACTAAATCTATTTGGCTAAGGTTATTATGTTTTGTGGTTGTGAGAAACAATTGAATTTTGTTTAGGTAATAAGAGTTTGCACTTTCAAATCAAGGTTTACTCATTCTTGGTTCTTATTCTTGTTTGCGAGTGAATTGGGAGAGGATCTCGTAACTTCATCTATTTATCTAATATCGGGAGAGTTAGATTCAAGAAACGAATGAGTATGATCTTTATTCAATCTGTTGATGGTGAAGATTAATCCGGCTTAGGAATAAGTTAAGGATTTCAACGGCTAAGAAGAGCGCAAGATTGGTTGTTGTTCACCCTTGATTCATGCAGGGATGTATTATCAAGGCATGCACAAGTAGCTAGAGTTTCGACTTAGGGATAAGAAGAAACCATTGAAGAACGCTCTGTCGAACCTTGAAGTTGCTGCCCAGACGCCCAAGTAGTTGCCCAGCTAGTCGCTCAGGCAACCATCGATTAGTTGCCAAGGCAACACCGTTGTGCAAGTTGCCACGGCAACTAAGTTGCCCTTGCACTCTTTTACCAAGACGATCCAATCGGCTATCACACCTCAATTCACGATAACCTGGCCTATTCCCTCTCATTGGATTACATCTTCTTTTACTTATTTGCTTTCTAGTTTAGTTGTTAGTTAAAACTCTTACAATCACCTACTTGTGTTTTTACTTTTTACAGTGCAAGAGATTAGATTCTTGAAGTGGCACCAATCCTTGTGGAGACAATATCTTTTATACTATAACTTGCGACGTGTACACTTGCACAATTGCGGAGCACTTATTATGCGCAACAACGCTCGACAAGATCAAGAAATATCTAACGAATGCTCTGATTTTAGTAGCACCGGTTCCAAATACACCATTCATCCTTTACCTGACGGTTTATAAAAAATCAATGGGATGCGTATTAGGGAAACATGACGACATTGGAAAGAAAGAAAATGCCATTTATTACTTGAGTAAAAAGTTTACAGAGTGTGAAGTACAGTTCCCTCCAATTCAAAAATTATGTTGTGCTTTGGTTTGGGTAACCCGTAGACTCAGACAATATATGATATACCACACTACTTGGTTGATATCTCATCTTGATCCACTGAAATTTTTTATGCAAGCACCAGCGTTGACTGGAAGGTTGGCATGTTGGCAAATGCTGTTTTCAGAATTTGACATAGTGTATGTAAGTTAGAAAGCAATAAAAGGAAGTGCCATGGCAGATTTCTTAGCTAGTCGTGCTTCAGAAGATTACGAGTCCCTAAGCTTTGATTTCCCAAATGAAGATGTGATGAGTATCTTCACGGAAGGAAATGGAACTTTAGAGAATGAAACCTGGAAATTGTACTGTGATGGGGTAGTAAACACGAAGAACACAGATGAATATTCATCCAAAACCATGAGTTTTGATCTATTTTTGGTTATGTCTTTTGGGTTAGAGATGTTAGTGGGCAGATATTTTAGAGAGAGAAAGGTTAGAGAGGGCAAAAATCTAAAAATGAAAAAAAGGAAAAATGAGATGACAAAGGGGTCTTTATATGACATCATCCACGGGCTCAAGGGCCCGCGAGCAGCCCTTGAACCCCTGACTGGGCTCGTGCCCTTCTTTCCTCTTTCTTGTAATCCAGCTCTTCTTTTTTAATAAAATTCAATTTTGTCCCCTTTAGCTTTATTTCAAGTTTTAATTCTTTTTAATCCAGTCCTAATTTAATTGTTTAATCTTATTTAATTGCTTTAATTATTGTTTGATTGATGCATGCTTTAAATTAATCATGTAGCATAATTTTTTTAGCATAATCTTAAATTCATTTAGTTTTAATCAATTGTTAGAGCCTTAGTGTCTATGTTCTTTAATAAGAATTCAATAATTAAATTAGGAGAAATAATTGTAGAAAATAAATGAGTATTAAAAGGGAAACTTTGAAGTTCTAATTTGGATAGTGTCTCATTGCAATGAGATGTTACCCAAGGGGGCTTTTAAGTAGAACATCTGATACTCATTTAAACCTAGAATGTGACAATTAACTTAGTTAATTAAATTAAAACTTTAATTAGGGTTTATACTTAATTCATTAGATTTACTAATTAAATTAGGAATATTGTTCAATTTAGGGTTTTAATATGAATAGTGCTCAAGCAATTGGGTGTTATTTCATAAACACCCTAAATTTAATAATATTCATAACCTTTAAACAATTTAATTAACTAGAGCCTTTTAAGTTAGAACTTAAAAACAACAAGACAACAACTGGTCATGCATTTAAACCTTCTATGTTGAGATATATTTTTGAATACGAATCGAGGTATCCTAAAGTAATTGAACGCTTCTAATCTCGTATTCGTTCAAAATATATTTCCTTATAAAAGGATATCTCCATTTGGAATTTAAATCAATTTAATAATTATGGTTAAATTAAATTCAAATTAATATTCGAAATGACAAAATGTCGCGTAAAATTAAAAGGTACCGATAACGGGAGTTTGTGGGGGTGCTAATCCTTCCCCACAAATAACCGACTCCCGAACCCAAATTTTTAAGAATGAATCTCTTGTTGTTTTTATGGTGTCCGGTCTACCAAATGACCGGTGGTGACTCCAAAATGTTTTTCAAGATTAAATAAAGGAAAAATCTAATTTTACATAAAAAAAAACCTAAATTTTCAAGATCAAATTAAAAATAGACAAAAAACCCTAATTTTTCAAGATTAATCGTCAGGCTATTTTCACACCCCGGTTAAAAAATGGTCACGACAATAGATAACTAACGAAAGAAATTCCAGATTCCAAAGTGGGCACTTGTCCATCCTTCACTATATATGGATCCGCCACTAGTGGTAGTCTTTGAATTTTTAAAGTGTTTTCATTTTGATCATCGAACTTTTACAACTTGCATTATAATCACTTTGTTCGTTGAAAACTCGACATTTGTAGTGGTTGCCAATTTAGAAAACTATGATTTGTTTGGGAAACGATTTTTACGTGTCACGTCAGTATTTTTTAATGATAATGATTGTAAGTTTGTATTATAAATTTTAGAAGTTTGGCGATCAAAGTGAAAGTGTCCTAAACAATTAGAGACTATCATTGTAATTTACCCTAAAACTTATAATATAATGGTTGTAAAATGATCGGCTGTTCTAAAAGTTGATGCAATTTAACATAAAAAATAAGACTTAACAATAAAAAAGAAAAGAAAACAACATGATTTCCACATGTTTTTTTAGAAAGGCAATCAAATGGAATTTATTGTAAAATTTTGAATAGAATCAGGATTTTAGAATGTTGAAAATTTTGCATTCAAATCTTCGATCTTGAATTTTGATTTTGCCTAGCACAAGCAAGTAGACTTTACCTTAGCATCGTATTGTAACGAAAAGTTTAATTATTATATGATTTTTAAAATATTTCTCATTTGTTCAAGTTGTTTGATTGAATTTTTAACTATTTCCTTGTTTAGTCATATTTTATGTTTTTTAATAGTTTTAAGATGATTACAACTTACAAGATATTATATATTCAAAAAATTTCTTAATTGTTCGATAAAGTGTGCACACCTTGCAGATAAAGTTGTTTGAACCTTGGTCTCTTAGGAATAATATTATCATTTTTTCCGTTGAATCCACTCGTTGGGTAACTAGTTTGTGCACTATGATAATTTTAAGGAAAATGTCTTTATTAGTCTATTTTTTATACACTCTTCTTGTAATTTGGGATATTCCTTCTCTATTCAATAAAAATATCATCTATTATTTAAAAATAATTAATATTTTATTGTGTTAATACTCAAATAACCAAACTTAGCATAAATCTTCTTTTAAAAGATTTCTAATTAACTTTCTGAAGTCGGGTGTTAAGATTTCACTACAACAAAATAGGTTTTTAGCGGCATTTTTTAACCCTATAGCAGCGTTTTAAAGCGCCACTAAAAACTTCTTCGACGCTAAAAAAATACCACAAGAAGTGCCGCTAAAATCAGCACCGCGATAGTTCGCGGCGCTTGTGTGAAGAAAACGCCGCAAGAAATCATGTTCTTTAGTGGAGTTTGTATGTACAAACGCTGCAAATGACTGTTCTTTACAAACGGCGCAAGAAATTACATTCTTTAGTGGCGTTTTTATTTAAAACGCCACGAATAGCTATTCTGTAGTGAAGTTTGTGTATACAAACGCCGCGAATAGTTGTTCTTTAGTGGCGTTTTTGTTTACAAACGCCGCAAAAACATAATGTTTTCAAAAAAAAAACTCAAATAAAAAACATACTATTATATAATAATTTAAAATGCCAATTTCCGCAATTTCAATCCGCATTCCTTATCTCAAATAAATAATTAATCGTGGGAGCGATCAGAACTATACATTTAAAATAACTTCCAACATTACAAATCCATTTCCCCAAGAGTCTTGGTAAACTGGTTCAATGCTGAAAATTCCTACAGCAATTGTAGAGTTTTCAGATAGCTTCACCGAAGATTCCAATGATCCTTCGCACCAAAGAACAATGATCTATTGAAACATACTAAAGTGCATATGTTTCTCTTGGTCTCTCCGATTGGCAATCTGTGGAAGTTTTACAAATTCAATCACCTCGTGAGACAAAAACAAAGGGAAATGCAGGGAGGAAAGCGTGAAACATTAGACAGGTTCGATAAAGGAAATAGTGATGAGTGATGATCATTAACCTTCTTCCTTGCAGCTGCAAGCACTTTCTTTATTCCACTTGAAGGATGGAAAACATGGTATTAGATAATTACGGAGTTCCGCTAAAAGTAGATACCAATGAAATAACACCATGGACAATAGTTAAAACTTATTAAGAAAAAATAGCCTGAAGATTCATACTGGAGTTATGGTCCCTAAGCAATTCTACCATTGACACAACAATGCCAACTACATTAACAAAATATGAGAATCTAGCAAGCCTAACGACCTCCTTTCGAGGATCGTAGCAGTAAAATGGAAGAGAACGAATGAGAGAAAGGGGGAAATAGTAGAAAAAGGGTCTCAAGGCGAATTACATATGCCAGACAAATTTGTTAAATGACAGTTGCTATTTCACAAGAAACAAGATTGCACTGACCATTATTTGGCTCCAAGTCCAATGCCTTTTTAAAGCTCTCAACTGTAGCATCTATTTCCTTAAGTGTCATATATGCCAGACATAGGCAAAAAAAAGTCACAACACAATTATCGGTTCAATAGCTTGAACGATTTACCTGTAAATGCAATTGCATGCAGTGTCAAAGAATGAAAAAAACTTGGCTTTGAATATCTTGCAGATAGTAAGCACTGACCTGGCCTTGTCGAAAGAAAGCTTTCACATTATCTTCACTATCACGAATTGCAAAGTCCGCATCCAACAATGCTCCTTTTAAGTCACCAAGTTTCAACTTGCAGGCCTGAAACAGACAACACAGAAAGAGCATTAAGCAAAACAAACAACAATAACACAAAAAGAGTATGCATAAGTCACGTTCGATAATAAAGTAGAGGAACTCCATACTGTCGCATACTTTCAAACCAATCATTACAAAGAACATTCAACAAATGAGAATCTAAAATATGAAAAATAATATTGATATGATCTAAATTCACCATTTTAGATGCTAAACATATGAATTATCTTGTAACCTAATATTTTCAAGGACGTCAAAATCTTACAGAATAATTTGTCAATATCTGAGACTTGGTCTTCCGCAAAGTCGAGGACTTCCCTGTGCAATGATAAATTAGGCCAACGAAAATCCACTTGGCACTACTGTTATCTTCGTTATTATGGAGAAGCTTCCCTGTTTGCTTGTATATGAATTTCCTATCTACCATAATAATTTCTTAGGGCTTTCTTTCCATCTGTACAATGGATAATTGTTTCAGTAACACTCAAAAACATAACCGAGATGAAGTTTGATGAATAAAAGACTATTGTATTGTCTTTTAACCATACAATGTATTATAATTTTTATGGGAGTCAAGGTACAAATTTACCACTGTATTGTCTTCTAACTATACAATTTTTAAGACTAAATCACAAAACTATCATTTTAGAGGGGCAAAATACAATTTACTATTATTAACTTGCAAATTTTTTAGGTACTTAAATACCGACTAATTCATTTCTTATTGTATTAAGCAGCCTTTATAATAAAAATATAAGGAGTATTTTTTTGGAATGTTCACAACTAAGTGTTCTCATGGTAACATAATATTCAATGCAATTTTGGCATAGAAAAAAGAGAATAACGAGTAATTCTTAGTATGATATTCAAGGCAACATACATTTGATAATCGGAATGGACAAAATTAGGCTTTCCCTAACGTCCATACTTCAGTAGATACTTTCCTTTCTTAAGGATTGAAATGGCCTGCAAAAAAGGTGCAAAAGTATAACATAAACCATGAAAAATAACCTTTCTCCCCCAATCCAAAGAGAGAGAGAGAGGGAACTTATTAAACTAAAGAAAAAGAAGACAATAACATGTTATGAAGGTCATCAAAAGACTTGTAACTCAGCCTATAACATCTATAATCTCATTCTTGGCAGAGAAAATGTTCTACATTAAAAGAATCATGTCAATGCTAG
This sequence comes from Hibiscus mutabilis, assembly GCA_019671005.1. NCBI lineage: Eukaryota > Viridiplantae > Streptophyta > Magnoliopsida > Malvales > Malvaceae > Hibiscus > Hibiscus mutabilis. The sequence continues at coordinate 22,673 of JAGYYJ010001860.1, forward strand.
CAAAGTTCATTACTCGGACCAAGTTGTGAAATTAACATAGATTCATTTACCAAAAAAAACCATGAATTGGTGAAAGTACATAGGGTGAAAAAAAAAGGAATACCTGTTCAAAATCACCATCAGAAAAATTCCTTCTAAACTCAGCCATTCACCTGAAGATACCAAGTCCAACCCTTGAATAGAACAACAACAAACTCCTAGAAAATATAGAAAGAATAATCCCCGTATCAGCCCCATATAAATCTTTTCCTCGAGTTTACAACCAGAATGCAGTTCATACTATTCCATTATGAGAGAGCCTCAACTGCCAGTATCCTCATGAAAATGCCTTATCTCAAAAAGTCTAAGTTAGACTACCATTTTCCAAAAGCATTGAAATAAATTGTAAAAACTCCATCGCCTACCTAGTCTATTGGTCATACTTGCATTTTAAGCAATTACATAGAAAGAAACAAACAAATCGGATGAATTTTCATTAATTGTGATTCATATGAAAATTAAGCATCCAAAATTCCTTCAAATCTTTCCTTTCCTCTTTTTGGTTCAAAAACCACTCAGTTGGCAGCATAAACTCTAAAATCATATCATCATCAAGCTTTAATGAAATCTAGAATTCAATTGAAAAAAAAGCAGTCACCTGAATAAGGAATTAACATCGTGGAATCTGCATTTAAAAGGCCAACATATTGACGAATCAGAATTGGATTTAAATCTTGAACTTTTAAAATCAATTATCACAAACGAATCAAATGGCATCAACTGATTTGATTTCTTTCAATCCTTTTTATTTTCTAAATCTATACGCAATGTGAATCTAGGGTTTTTTCTAGTTCAAATATTTGATGAATTGGGCAATTATTTGGGATGTGAAAAAGGGATGAGACGCCATACAATAGCAACGACGACGAAGAGAAAGTAAAGGGTGGCGAGGATGTGTAAAAAACGATCCTGCCAGAGCGGTGAATCGTTGATGTCACGCCACCCATTGGCTTCGTCGTTCACCTTGTACGATATCACCGATGCATCGACGCCGTATCACCCCCATCAATCTTTCTACTGATTGAGGAAATTAGGGATTATGGGTTTGATTGGGGATCGGGGTGTTTTGAAGTGACTAAAAGTGAGTGGGATATATTCAAAATAAATAATGAGTTTTCTATTGTGGCGTTTGTAATAACGCCACTATTGTAACATTTTTGCGGCGTTTATCATTAAAAACGACACGAAAGCACAAGCATTTGTGCCGCTTTTACACAAACGCCGTTATATATCAATTTATTGAATGCCACTAAAGGTGTATGACTCTTGTGGCGTTTTTTAATTAAACATTGCGAATTTTATCATTTGTTGCGTTTTTTTGGAAAACGGCTCTACATTTAAAAATTAGTGGCGTTTGCTCATAAAACGCCACTAAAAGTGGCGCTAAAGCTTTATTATGCTATAGTGCATTCGTTCAGTGAAATATTTACTTTTTATTTATTAAAAATTATAATTAATTTTTTAAAGTCGAGTGTTAAGATATTCTAAACCTAAATTTAAAGATAACAATTTGGTTAGGAAACTGACGATGAAGATCAGTTCTCTTGTGGGAAGATAAACCCTAAACCTAAAGCTGGCAAAAAGTTTATGTATGGTTGAAACTTGAAAAAAAAGGGCTTGTCTGGCGCTTTATCTGATTCTTCGAAGCTTCACTCTTTATTTACAATAAAATAATAGGTTTTTCAAACATGTGCTGATATTGTGAATTCTATTAAGCTGTAAATCTCGAATTACTACTGTATTGCTTTTGTCTTCTTCAAATCAAGTCATCATTGTAATCCTACTTTGTAGTTTCGTTGGGGAAAAAAATATTACGCATTAAAAAATAGGGAGAATATATATTTAGTACCTCAACTAAGTCCGTGTTACTGTTTTGGTATCCTAACTATTATTTTTGGTAAAATGATGTCTAACGCTACGTTTTTGTTCTATTTTGATATCTCAGTAGAGATGATAACTTGGCTTGGTATAATCACAATTTTAGTTTAAAACAGTTATATATATATATTATCAATTTAGTCCAAAATTCATCAATTTAAAACATTATCTTAATTTTGGGGTAAAACATCATCTTAATTTTGATAGAATTTTGTCTCATCCATTTTCCACCCCTCGTATTCTCGTTGATATCCCAATCATGGAGTTTGAGTCCTCCAATGGACCCCACATTAGCCCCTCTTTGATCCCCAAATCCTAAAGTTTTGATTGTCCCTAATGTGTTTTTAAACTCCAAAACTCAAAAAAATGTTCGGTTGGAAGAAGATAAAAAGGAGGAATTTGCAATTTTATTCCAAAAATTAAAATAATGTTTAAATTGATAGAATTTTAGACTAAATTGGTAGATTGTATAAGTTTTTGGACTAAAATGTTATTAACCCAAGCCACGTCGTCATTTCTATTAATTTTAAACGGCAGAGGTTCCAAAACAGAACAAATATGTAACATTAGGTATCATTTTGTCAAAAATAATAGTGGTACCAAAATAGTAACGCAAACATAATTAAGGTACTAAATATGTAGTTTTCTCTAAAAAAAACATTTGTATAAATAATTTATTATCTAATACGTTTTTAAGTTTATGAGATTTTGATGACGTAAAGGTGAATTTAAAAATTGATCTTCTAATAACAAATATTGAAAAACAAATAAATTTTAATATTAGAAAAAAATTATTTTGCAGTAAATTGAGTCCCTAATAACATGTATTGGATGAAATTGAATTTTAAGAGTAAACAAAAATAAATTAATTTACTTGTAACTTGGGCCTCGAATAATAAGTTTTAGAAAAAAAAATTAAATTTTAAGAGTATACAAAAATAAATTAATTTACTTATAAATTAGGGCCTTAATAGCAAGTATTGCAAAAATAAATTTTATGAGTAGAAAAATAAATTATATTATTAATTTTTTAATAACGAGTAACATTATTCTATGTAGTTAATATTAATATAAAGTTTTAGTATTATTTTTTAAAGTATTAAGTTTTAAAATATTTAAAATATATTTAATAATTTTAATAATATAATAATAGTAATTAATAATATTTATTCTTTAATAAATTATTTTAATTTTATCATACTCTGTAATAATTTTTATCATTGATTTTTAAAATGGTAGATAAATAATTTATTTATTCCAATTAATAAACAAAGATGTGTAATTAAACTGATGTTTGTAACTCTAAATACAAATTAGAGATTTGGTTTAAGTCAAATCCTATAATTGTTGTGTTATTTTAAATTTTTAATGAATCATTGCAAAAATAATTGGAAAGTCAGAGAAAGAAAGAAAAAAGAGAGACGATTGGTAAGCCGTCCTCAAATTTAATCACTATACATATCAAGCGATTCTACCACAATCCTATTAGCCAAATGAAAGTCTATTGATTAGGGATCCGTTCAGTCAAAAAGTTTTGAACTAATCAAGTTCAGACTCGGCAAATTTGATCTGAGACTCGAATCGATTTATCTGAACCGAGACTCGAAATCGACCTGAATATGATGACCCAAAATCTGATTCGAAACTCGAAGTAAACCGACCCGAACCGTAGTCGACCCGAATTTTAGTTGAACGAAATGGGCCCGAATCGATTTTCACCTGAACTGAATGGACCCGAACCAAAGACAACCCAAAATAAATAAAATATTTTAAAAAAAAATAAAGAAAGATGTGATATGAACAACCGCACAACTCACCAAAAAGTCAAATATATTAGCTTTATAAAGCAATATATAGGGTGTAAAATATGAACTGGCCTAAAAACTCGATTAAAACCGACCGATCTCCTATTGACCCAAACTGAAATCAACCGAACCGATATTAACCAAACTGAAAATTAACTGACCCGAATCACAATAGACTCGAACTAGAACCGAACCGAAGTCGAATCTGAACCGAATGACATCAGACCCCAAATAACCCGAACCAAATCACAATACATACATACATACATACGTACGTAGGTACATACATACATACATACATACATACATACATACATACATACATACATACATACATACATACATACATACATATGAACGTACGTACACGTACACATACGCATGCGCGCGCACACACATAGTCCAACATATTTTTTTTCATATGAGATATACATATATCAAGCAGAGTTGAGGGACTCGACTTGAACTTAAAAGTTTATCCATTAATTACTAAAAAAATTGGGTTATTCGAGTTCTATTTTATAACGGAAACTTTATTTGAATTTTTTAGTTAAGTCGAGTTTACGAAAATACAATTTGAGTCAAGTCAAGTTGAGTTTCGCTTATGGTTGTCATCAATTTTACAAGGATAATATTTTTGATGCAAATGTTATGTAAAATTTAGGGTAAAGTACACCAATGGTCACTGAACTTTTAAGGCGCTTTTATTTTGGTCACCAAACTTTTAAAATTTTTATTTGGATCACCCAACTTTTATTTCACTTTCATTTTGGTCCCTCCCGTTAGAAAATACTAATGTGGTCCATTAATTTTCCTATTCTCCAAGGTAAACTATATAAATGGTCACCAAACTTTTAAAATGCTTTCATTTTGGTCACCGAAAATTTAAAACTTTCATTGGAGTCACCCAACAGAAAGGCATCTATCAAAACAACACTGAACATATGATGGCGAACAAGGATGAAGGGATGTATGGGTTGCCTCTCCCAATTTTAGGTATAATAGTATTTTATGTCCTTGCTAGTTTAAATACTAATCAAATAAGATTTTTGTCCCTCATGGTTTTTATATTTAAAGGTTTAATAGACTCATCCCCTCCTAATGTTTGATCCTAACTCCGTCTCTAATGGAAAAGTAAATTAATGTTTGAACTTAAAACATGGGGCGCATCAATTCTACTTGCATATTCTAGGAAATTTATGGAACAACTTTTAGATAGAACTTTCAGAAGTAAACTAAATTGTTATACGCTTGGTCAACAATTAACCTCAATGTTTTTTTTTATCTCCCTTGTACTTATTAACCTTGAAGTAGCTTGAAGATGAGGTTGCATACAATGCGATTAATAGATCAAAATAATGAGTTTACATTACAGACAATATTCAAGAACATGATATATAAAAATATTTTATGTTGGTAAATACATCAATCTACACAACTTTAAATATTGTTCATCGATAATCATAAGGTAAAATCTACTTCTTACTTTTGTTTTTTTTATACATTGAAGAATTTTTTCTTAAACCAACGGGGTTGTTTTAAAACAAAATAAAAATTGGGTGACTCCAGTGAAAGTTTTAAAATTTTGGTGACCAAAATGAAAGCATTTTAAATGTTCAGTGACCATTTATATAGTTTACCTTGGAGAAAAAGAAAATTAATGGACCACGTTAGTATTTTCTAACGGAAGGGACCAAAATAAAAATGACGAACACGAACACATAATTTTCAATAAACATACACAATTATAAAACTTGAAATACTAACATTTTTAAAATAAATAAATAAACATAAACATAAATTTATTCATTCAAATTCGAGAAGCGGGAGTGGGCATAAACAATTTTAATAGGAATACGAAACGCCCATCATTTAATCCTATTAGATGCCAAGTGTAATACCTGACCACCTGATCATTACTCAATAATTCGTGGAAGTATAGATAAAGAAACAAAATATTTTTTTAATAAAATACAGCATGTGCTTAATTAAAAATTTCCTTCCCCCCACTTCAAAAATCAAATAATTTAATAATTATGTCGGAACGCCGACGGAACATTCGGAGAAATGGATGTCAAATTGTTTTTTTCTTCCTATATAAACCACAACACCGGTCGCCTTCGCAATGTCTTCACTATCACAAAGCTTGTCAAAAAGAAAACCAAAACAAAAGAATATGGAGATTTTTTCCGAATCAGATTTCAACATCCTTGAATCTTTTCAACGTTTCTTTGACACTTTTGACGAATCTCCACCACCTCCACCGCCGACAACAACTTCCACCTGCAATAATATTGTTCTTAAACCTTCCTATGACCGGAGTTCAAGTTTCAGTGGTGTTTTTTTTAATGAGAGTTGGGGTGATTTGCCTTTAAAGATGGATGATTCCGAAGATATGCTGGTTTACACTACTTTACGCGATGCGGCAATCTCTGGGTGGAGTCCTTTAAACGACGTGGATTTGACAACGGTGACTGAAGCCGTTGAGCAAGGGTCGTGCAGGTGCAGCGAAGAGAAAGGGAAGACTAAGTCGGAGCGCAAACCCAACGTGCCGCCGTCGAGGGGGGCGAACTTTAAAGGAGTGAGGAGAAGGCCGTGGGGGAAGTACGCGGCGGAGATAAGGGATCCTAAGAGGAACGGTTCGAGGATTTGGCTGGGGACTTACGAGACGCCTGAGGATGCTGCATTGGCTTATGATAAAGCCGCTTTCAAAATGCGTGGGGCTAAGGCTAAACTGAATTTCCCTCACTTGATTGGCTCTAGTGATCGGGAGCCGATCAGAGTGGGCTCAAGGCGTCGCTCACTGCAACCTTCAGCTTCCACGACGTCCCCCAAGAGAAGTAAGAGTACGGCTGCCGGTAACTCCACGGCTACAGCCGAGCTACCGGGGAATGCAAGCTTTGCTGCGCCTATGGAGATGATTCAAATGAGTTCATGGACACCTGGAGACCAGTTTTGGATTTTCTAGTTACTTAAACAGTCCAGCCAATTTTCTTTCGGTCGAAATAAGATTAAATGGGGAATATTAATCCATGATCAAATCAAAACTGATCATTTGGATTGGAGTTCAAGCCTTTTAGTTACTTTTTTTTTCCAATTTTTATTCTTTCCTTCGGGAAGAGAAAAAAATCGAGTGATAAATATTATGATTTAATAGTTTATATATATTCATATAATTTAATATTTTAATATGATGTGCGTGTAAATTGAAATATTTATATATATTTTTTATTAAGTTGAGAGATAATACAAGATGACAAAAATGCATCATAATAAAATTTTAAGATATCCAAGTGATGATATAAGTAATTTTTTTCAAAACAATTTCTAAGAAGATGAGAGTGATAATTTATTTTTAATAGGTTCTAAACCCGCAACTTAAGAAAAAATAGAAAGTGTCAATTGAAGATTTTAACTACTTATTATAGAGATTTTTGGCATATAAGCAACTTAAATATTCCAATTTGTATATAAAAGAAATCTCCACTCTTGATTTTGGTTGACATGGTGTCAAACAGCTCGTGAGCATATTTGAAGCAGTTAACTAATAGTTTGGTTTCTTCAATTTGAAATTATAATTATAAATAATAAGATATTTTATCATACTCATAATGTAGATGAAAATATTTTATGATAAAAATATTTTTATAATACATTAATAATGATCATAGATGAAATTGTAAAAGAATATATTTATAATCTTATTTGACACGAGATATCCATATCCTTACTTGAGTGATTTTTATTTTTTTAATTTTAAGGATTATAAAGAGTGAATAAACAAAAAGGATTATTTTATGATCAAAATTATTATTTATAAAAAATATTTTAATAATTTTCAACTAAACTGTCATCGAAATAATCAGTAAAATAAACCTATCAAGAATTCAAAATAATAATAATAATAATAATAATAATATACATATTCAAATGATTATTATAAATATAAATCATTATAAGATACAATAAAACAAATAATCAATATTTAAATCAAAATAAAATCTTAAAATTCATCGGTGCTACACTAAAGTTCTCTCGAAATATTGTAAATTGCAAAAAAAATAGTCTAAAGGTGATTATAATGTAATATCTATTGATATATTTTTAATTTTTTAACAATGTATACGTAAAAATAAAATAACTAAATACAAATTTCTTAAAGAAAATATCATTCACTTTTTACTGTAACTACTTATTAAGTTCGCAAATGACGATATTTTAATATGCATGTTATGTGCACTATAGATCCTGAAGTTCGTCGTAAGTTCCACTTTTTCACGTATTATACTGGTATTTCTTATGTATATTTCACTTTTCCACGTGTTGTACTAAATTTAATCGTTAATCGTAAGTTCAATCCTTTTGTTTATTTTTTCATTTATACGTTATTTAGTAAAATCATAAAATATTTGTTTTTAATAATTTTTAAATGAAAAATATTAAGGGTAAGTACATAAAGGGTAACTAAACTATTTATTGGTCCGAGGAGAATGAAAAGAAAGAGCGAGTAAGCAACCAACTGTGTCTATCGATGTGGGAGGTGAAGAGGGAGACTTGGTGTTTTGCTTGGACCGTTTCCTTAGCTTTTCTGTCAAATAAAGTACTTCTATTTTGCCTCGGTCTCTCCTCTTACTGTTTGGAAAACGAGTCTTTTGGTTCGATTTAGGTTATCTCGGTTCGAGTCTGACTACATTCAATTTAAGTTTGGTTCAGGTCTAGTTCGGTTTTAGTTCGAGTTTATTATAATTTCGGTTCGGGGATCGGGTCGTTGATTTCTGCCGATTAATTATGGGTCGGGTCAATATCGGTTAATAAGAGATCGATTGGTTTTAGTCTAATTTTCAGGTTGAGTTAGATTTTTCCACCATATATATGAATTTATATAACATGTATATTTGACTTTTTAGTGAGTTGTGCGATATCAAACATCATATATTTATTTATTTATTTTAATATATTTTCTTTATTTCGAGTTGGCTCGGGTAAAATCGGTTGGGGCCCAATCGGTTCGAAAAATTTGGTTCGGGTCTATTTTCGGTTCAACTGAAATTCTATTCGGTTCGTTTATTTTAGGTTTTGGATCAAATTCGGTCATCGTGTTCGGGTCGTTTTCAAATCTCGATTCAAGTAAATTAGTTCGGTTATCTGATTTCGAGTCAAGTTTACCAAGTCTACTATTTATGTCGCTTGCTTCTCTCTCTCTCGTTGTTGATGCATGAAGGTGCAGCCGCGGCTTGTGGTGGTTAAGGGACGGCGGTGCCCGCGTTATGACAACAAATGGGAAATTAGGTAGTTAGTCCTCAAATTTTTTAGGGTTTTAAATTAATACTAAATTGATTGAATGTTTAAATATTGATGATTAAATATGTTGTCATACAAATTTTCCTAAATGTCATCTCACCTATTCAACAATAGTTAACGACTTAGTGATTTTTTTGTAACAAAAATTATATTTTAATGTTCATTATGTAATTTTTAAAAATTTGGTGATCATTTTATATTTTTTGAAATAGTTTATTGATCGTTTATGTATTTTACCCAAATATTAAATAACATTTTTAGCAATAACATTTCATTTTAGTGGTGTGTTATATTTTTCGTGGTTTGGTGTTAGGATTTTAGTGTTTGTGATTAGATTTTAAAATTTGAGAATAAATTTTGTGATTTAACGTTTAAAGTTTAAAATTTAGAAAACCCCTAAAAAAGAAACATGTGGTAGCTTTAGAAGGGTGGAAAACAATTTCCACCAATAGTACATTAAATAATTACTCATATTTTTTTATAATATTAATTACTTTTTCATATATCATATAATTATACCTATTTAAATCTATTATATTTTGTTAAATATAATTTTCACCATGTAATAATCGGTGGAGCATTAACTTTGTTGGTACCATTATTATTATAAGGAAAAAAACTTTGATACACAGGCCGTGTAAACTTTAGTTTACACGTGCCTTTTAGTTTTAAGGGTTGGGGTTTTAGTTTAGAGTTTAAGGTTTAGGGGTTTAGGTTGTAGGGTTTAGAATTCAATGTTAGTGTTTAGGGTTTAGAGTGTGGGTTTAGCTTTTTAAGGTTAGGGTTAGAAATTTAAGATTTTGGTTTTTATAGTGTAAATACACAAGCTTGTGTAAAATTAATTTTACACAGCCTGTGTATTAAAGTTTTACCCTTATTATAATATCTAAAAATTTGTGAATTTGAATATGTTTAAATATAATGATTGTCTGTCATTTCAGTATTAAGAATTTTGAGTATTTTAGACATATTTTGGGTATAGAAAAATTTTCATTTTAAATTTTATTGACATTGTGTCTAGAGGTGATAACGTGCCGAACTTGAGTCTGAACAATTTCGGCTTGACTCGAAAATAATATTATAAAAAAATATTTATAATTATAAATAATTAGATTTTGTCATGCCGAAATATTTTATGTTAAAAAATATCGGTGGCAAAGTTCTCCCGAAATATTGTAAATGGCAATATTTTGATATGCATGTGCCGTGCACTACAGGTCCTAAGGTTCATCGTAACTTCCACTTTCCCACGTGTTGTACTATTTCTTAATTTCTATTGAATTCCCACTTTATTTAATCCTTCAGATGTTGACACTTCGGAGGAAACTAATTTATTCAATCCTTAATAATATTTGTTTTTGTTTATAAATATTTTATAAATATAATATTTTAAATGAAAAATAATTAATTCTTTTAACAAAGTAAGAATATGAGTTTCATTAAAATAAGAAAAGATACAACAAATACAATACTTTTTATCTATAAAGAAAACTTTGGAGATCAAGTCCAAAAAACTCATTAAAAAGAAAACTAAACTATGTAATTTCAAAGGGTGCGAAGAAGAAAAAAACTTCTTTTAAATATATCATTTATCTTTTATAGAAAATCTAACAATTATCAGTAAAATCTTTATGTCTCTGTCTAATTTGTTGTATATAGATGTACGAATAGAAATTTAAAAAATAATAATCCTGCAGATTGTTTTGCTAATAGTTTTAATTGTATATGCAAACTACCACAAAAGATAATCTAATTATACTAGACGTTGACATTCCTTAATAAGCAGGTACATCGTGTTAAACAACATACGAACGTCAAACTACCATAAAAATAGATAAAAATTGTATTACAAAAATAAACAAGCAAACACAATATGTTGAGCGAGAATCTAAAACAAAGAAGTTATTATTTGGAATTAAAAATAAAAGAAAATAAAAAAAAAACCCGAATGAATTTATCATTCTTATAGTGTTTAAAAGTTATTTTCACCGTATGAAATAAAAATTACTTATAAAACAAAGAAGTTATTTCGATTTAATTTTCGATTTTATTTGGACTACAATGCAAGTCGATTTACGGTTTTATAAGTTTCTTTGCCCTCCCCTACCATTAGACATGAAAAGCATGTGGCGACGTTTATAAACTAAAATGCAGCAATAGCATAAAGAGTATACAGAATGATAATAATAATAATGAAGTCCAATGGCTTTGGATTGTAAATCGTGTATCGTGTTTCTTCGCCGCACCACTTGATCTGGTGATTCTCGGCCTTCTCTACTAAAAAAGGAATAGCAATGGGTTCCAGCACAATCTAACAATCACAAATACAGAGTACCAAAGCAGCGGTGTGACTGTTCAAAATGTGGGATGTCCGGAACAAAAATCCGGGTGGTTATCTCCGATCAGCTGCAAGCTCTATTTTCAGGTATTTGACGAGGTCTCCAGTATTTGTCCACACCATTAGAATGCAGTCAGTTCGAGCAACACAGTCTGATCCAAGGTTCTGTCAATCCAATTGATAAGCTTATGTTCAAATAACTAGGCTTAAAGAAATTTTTAGGACCGTTAGGTCCTATTTTGACCAAAACAAGACCTCAAATCCTATTATGCCCAAAATAGTACCCTTATAGTAAACTCGTTGTGGCGAATAAAATATTATTTTTTAAAATTTTCTTTTGAAACTCGCTGTGAAATTTTCAGTATCTTTTTCGTATTTTAACTTAATTAATTGCATTAACGGATGATTAGTAAATATTAATTGAAACTCGCAAATTGATAATTAGAACTCGCCGTGCAAGCTAAGCGAATCTAATTTTTTTTCATCCTTTAATAAAAAGTTTGATTTTAAAAAATTTAATTGAAACTCGACATGCATACACGGCGGGTTTTAAATTAGGATTTGTTAATTATCCGTTAATGCGATTAATTAAGTTAAAACATGACGAGTTCACTGTAAAGGTACTAGTTTAGGTATAATAAAATTTGGAGTCATACTCTGGTTAAAATAGGATCGAATGGTCCTACAAATGTCCTTATCCCTAATAACTACATACCTACTGCCTAGTAGTACTACTCAGTTGACGATAACATACCGGCAAAATCAAAGGCGTGGATGGCTCAAAAAGGGTGGAAAACCAGTAGACATCATGGAAAACTTCATAGATGTGCAGTAAAAATCATGTGCACAAAAAGAAATCACCTCTTGGGAGTTGGGTCGACTTCGGTTTTCCTCATAATCCATCACTCCTAATGGTTCAAAGTAGATTTCCTAAAGCCCTCACAAGTCAATCTCGGTCTGTTACAACCAGTGACGGATGCAATAAGCCCCATAGGGAGCTGGGTCGGCTTCGATCTTCTTCATAGTCCATTATTTCAGCCGGCAGAGCCATTTCGAATATTTACAAAGCCTTTAGCAAAAGCTCAAAAAGAGACTCTTATAGAATGAAAATATATTTTATTTATTATAATTTATTCAGTTAATAGAGATTAAATAGGAATAAAATGTCTTGAGATTTAAAACTTTTTTAAGGTTATTACTCGATTATAATATTGTTTCTTTACTTTTTTAAGGTAATTAATTTTTTTCGGTTTCAATAAATTGGCGTAACGAAAAATCCTAAATTATTTTTTAAAAAATAGTCATATATATATATATATAAATTAGTCAACCATTTTTCTAAGTTTTTAAATTTAGCATAAAATTTTTCAAAAGTTATAATCTCCTCAAGCCCTCGCAAGTAAATGTTGGCCCGCTTACAATCAATAGGGAGCTAGGTCAGCTTCGGTCTTCTTCATAATCCACCACTTCAATAGGTTCTGAGTAGATCTCCTCAAGCACTCGCAAGTTAATCTTCGCCTGCTTACAGTCAGTAACGCATGCAGTAAGCCCCAGACTGAGCAACTGCATCCCATCTTTTAAAAAATATGTAGTTTGGTGTCATATTTTTCAAAAAAAAATAATTTAATGTGTAAAGAGAAAATTAAAAGGAAACTATTTTGATACATATGTTTGTGTAAACTAGTTTGTTTATACAAGTCTTTTAATCTTAGGGTTTAGGAGTTTATGTTAGGGTTTAAGGTTTACGAGTTTAGGTTGTAGAGTGTAGAATTTAGGGTTTATGGTTAGAATTTAGAGTTTAGGATTTAGGGCGTTAGGGTTAGAGATTTAAGTTTTAGATTTTTTTTAGTTTAAATACGAAGGGTAGTATAACAACTTGTGTATCAAAATATAACTCAAAATGAAATATGCATGCTCATTTTGAAAAAAAATTAAACCTCATTCTTAAATTTATGGATCCGCAATTGGTTGTAGGTATTACTTATGAATCTTATACTATTATAAATATTTTTTAATTAAGATATTTGTTTTTTAAATACTTAATATTATTTTGTCAACAATCTTTAGAGCAAGTGGTTAAATTTTTCAGTTGAGACCCTCCCTTTTTTTCTTAGGTTGTGGGTTTAAAACCCATTAATAACAAATTCCTCCTCCCCTAGGTAGAATTTGTTTAAAAAATGTTTAATATTATTTTAAGTGAACTATATAAATCTCTTATATTAAGAGAAAAATTGAGAATTAAAAAAATAAATCAGAGTTTTATCAAGAAGCCCAGAAATATTTTGGTTTTGGTCTCTTTTAACAAATCATGAGGTTTAATCCTCTTTTGATGAGCTTGAAGTTTCGGTCTTTCTCTGTCTAGTTGAATTATCGATTCAGAACACAAGATCATAAGATTGTAACACTTAATATTCAGAGCAAACGATCTTCAACAATGTTTGAATAATATTTCGTCAAAATCCAACTATTCCAACTCAGAAATTCCCCACCTAAAGTAATTGTTACTACAACTACAAAAGAAAACACTTTTTTCTATATGTCCTGTTTTCTGGAATGAGCATGACCAAAACGCCATTTTTGGCTTTGGCTGTTACGTTTGGAAAGAAAAATAAAGGCGGGATCTATTATCCCAGTATTCTAAGAAAAGAAAGCTAATTGTTAAGGGGGGCTTGAAGACTTGGGTTCATAGACGAAAGCAGAATTTTATGTTAAGGGACGAAAGCAGAATTTATAAAATTTTAAAAGATAAAAATATATTTTCAATAAGAAGTATATAAAAAAAATTAAATCATATAAAAATTTTAAATTTTTAGGGGATTAACCCTTTAGGTCCATCCTGTTAAGGCTCATATCTGAAATTTGTGTTCAGTTTTGTGAATTAGTTTAGGTGACCCACGTGTCCTAACTAACTGGGCCGGTTATCTCAGTTGGTTAAACACATCCTTGGGTTATATAAACCATTATAATGGAACTGGTCCAGATATTATCTTTGGCCTACATTTTGTAAATCATCACCTCTCCTTCTTCTTCATTTTTCTTTCAACCGTTTTCATCTCTTCTTATCTTCCCAATCTGTTATCTTGTTCTTAGTTCATCAGAGTTTTGTTTCAAGATGGTATCAGCGCTATTTGATCCAGCCATTCTTCTCTTCTCATCTTTTCCGCAATTCGTCCTTCTTTGTGGTTTGTCTATTTTTCATACAATGCCGTCAATTGTTGACAGATCGGATCTGCAGTCTGAAGATTCTAAAATAGTGCAGATCACCGGTGAGCACTTCGGCCATATCTTCTCCAACAAACAAGTGAGCATTCATCTTGATGATAGCAACTACCTCCGTTGGAAGCAGCAAGTCCTCATCATGGTACGTGGTCACGATCTTGAGCATTACCTTGATGAATCTACCTCTGTTCCGTCTCGAACTATGGTTGATTCCACTAGAATCACGGCTACAAATCTGGCATATCGTCAATTAAAAAGGAGGACAATTCGTTGGCATCTTGGCTTCTATCAATGATTAGCCCTAATATTTTTCCCCAATTAGTAGGTGATGAATCGTCAGCTGCGATTTGGAAGGCGGTTGTCGAGCTTTATTCAAAACTTTCTACTACCAAAATTATGCACCTAAATTGTCGACTTCGCTTACTGAAGAAGGGGAATCTCTCTATGTGGGATTATACTATGCAGGTAAAGGAAATTTGTGACCTTTTGGCCACATGTGGAAATCCTGTTTCTGAAGTTAAGAAGATTGCCACAGTTCTGAATGGTCTTCCTGCCGAATATGAGCCATTCGTTGCGGTGATTACCATGAATCGTGAGCCTTGCAACCTTGATGTTGTTGTTTCTATGCTCTTGGATGCTGAAACCAGACTTGGTGATCCAATGAGACTTCTAATTGGGATCAATGTCACTCGTTTCAGCACTGACAAAGTGAATTCCAGTTCTGATGAGTTTAAGACTCGTTCACAACAATTGAGTGCTCAATCCAGTAACACCTATGCGGTAGACCACGATTACAATGTCAGATATGCGGCAAACTCGGTCACTTGGCTGACCGATGCAGGAACAAGTTTAATAAGAATTTCAAGGGTGGTTCCTTTAAGCGATCACAATTTGTGAATGACTCTCATGCCAATATCTGCCATTTTGTTGAGACGCCAAGTGATTCTTACAATCCATTTGTTAGTGGTGCAGGTTATGAGGATGTTTCGCCGGATTTTACAGTTGACACAGTCCGCATCAATTCCTTGGTTTCTAATGGTGCCCTTACTCTTGATTCAAGGTGGTTCCCAGACTCTGGGGCCACTCACCATGTTACAGGTGATCATCAGTGTTGGGTAACGTCGGTACACCCCATGACGCAACGAAAAAATTATCTGCCGATTACCATCAGAGATCCATGTACGAGGAACGAATCGGGGTGAATAAGGGTGAAGATTTACCTGTTTAAAATCTCGAATTTTGAATTTGAAGGAGATAAATATCCAATCACGATTTTACGATGTCGATTCCTAAGCCGCAACATAACGCTTCGACCTCTACGTAGTTCACCCAATTGAAACGAGCATATAAAACTCTTTAAACTATTTAGAGGGTTTTTCCAAAAGTATTAATGATTGCTAGATCTCTCATGACTTTATATAGCCATTGAAATTTTAATTTAACTCATATTAGGATTTTAATATATATATTAATATATATAATCCTAATTTAACTTTAATTAGGATTTCAATATATATATATTAAATATATATATAATCCCAATTTAATTTTAATTAGGATTTTAATATATATTAATATATAATTATAATTCAACTAATTAGGATTTTAATATATATATAATCTCAATTCAACTTTAATTAGGATTTTAATATATATATTAATTTAAATCGAATTATATTATTTATATATATTAAAAGAGTCATAATTAAAATAATTATGTTCTTTTAATATTTATCCAATAGTTAATTTATATATATATATATATATCAAATATATATTAATTTAACTAATTTGTGTACAACAAATTTGTACATATATAATTCGTTTAATATATGCTCATTTCAACCGTGGGTGTGACCCTGTAGGTTCATATAACGTTAGTAATAAATATTAGAACATTTCTAATATTACAAACAATGAGTGACATCTAACAATATTTCATTGTCACCTAAGTTACAAGAAATCATGATTCGACATAACTTTTTCGTGATTAACTCTTTTTCATGTATTATATCCTTTTGTCCTTTATATCTAGATTGGACACAATTTATGGAATGGTCACACTTGTATAGTCCATCTAATATTTCTTGATATCTTGAATAGACTATTATAAACGAATAACTATGATATCTCATATCAACTTATTCGAGCATGACCATGCATTTCTAGTCTCACTCAATCAAGTGACCTACGATATTACTCCTATTATGTAGGAGGGACAAATCCTATCTTGATTAACCATATCCCACTACATAGATTTTGATATATCCAATATCAGTCTTTATAGAGTAGTCAGTTATGACACACGTTTGACTGTATCAAAATATGTCACTCACGATGTTGAAATAATGACGATCTCAAGCATGAGGATCATACATGTAGTTATCATTATGAGCAATGTTGTGACTGTCACGTAATAATCCAAGAAACATGCTCATAGCGGGTCAGTCCAGTATGTCGTTCTATAACACATACTTATGTGTTGATTTTAACATCTCCATGTCAATGACAACACTTTTTCATCAATCAACTACATATTAGTCTTAATGCATTATTGTTGCCCATTCCCACAATAATACTCGACTAAGAACATTTAAGAATAATCATATTATTCTAAGGACTTTATTATAATTCAGTTTATTTATGCACACAGAATTATAACTGAAAATAATAATGGCAATGCCTCTTTATGAATGAATAAGGTAAAAACAAATGTCATTTACAATCATCTTATGATTAGTCTTTGGGCATACTCTAACAATCTCCCATTAGCACTAAGATCAATCACTCATGTATCTAATACCAAGTGACTTAGTGTGATGATCATGCTTCTGCTACGTTAGAGGCTTTGTCAGTGGATCAACAATGTTATCGTCTGTTGGTACTGTACATATTTCCATATCTCTTTGATCTATAATTTATCGAATGAGATGGTAACACCTAAGTATGTGTTTAGATCGTTGTTGAGATCTGGGTTATTTTACTTGTGCGATGGCTCTGTTGTTATCACAATGTAGATCTATAGCATTCAAAATGCTTGGCACAACCCCTAATAGATATGAGCTTCTTGATCTTAACACCCTCTTTTGCAGCATCGCATGATACAATATACTCGACCTTTTGTTGTAGAATTAGCTACTGTATCTTGCTTTGAACCTTTCTAGCACACAATGCCTCCATTAAGGCAGAACACAAAACCCGATAGCGATCGTGAATCATCCTTATCAGTTTGAAAGCTGTCATTAGTATAACCTTTATACTTAGCTCTTCCTCACCTCCTTATATAAGGAATGTATCCTTAGTTCTTCTTAAGTACTTAATGATGTTTTTAACTACGACCTAGTGACCTTCACCGAAATCTACTTGGTATTAACTTGTCATACTTAAAGCGTATGATACATTTGGATTAGTACATAGCATGGCACACATGATAGATCCAATTACTGAAGTATATAGAATCTTACTCATTCACTCTCTTTCTTGAGGTGTTGAAGGATACATTTCCTTCGAGAGTGAAATTTCATGTCTCATAGGTAAGAACCCCTTTTTAGATTCTTCCATACTGAATCTTTTCAGTACTTCTTCTATGTATGTATTTTTACTTAGTCCTAGCAGTTGTCTCGATATATCTCTATAGATCTTGACTCTTAATATGTATGTTTCCTCACCCAAGTTTTTCATGGAAAAACATTTTTCCTAACCAAGTTTTCATTGACTGTAGGCTAGATATGTCATTTTCTATTATCAGTATGTCATCCACATACAGTACCAAGAATATGACAATGCTCTCACTAATTTTCTTGAAAACACATGACTCATCTTCATTTTTGATAAAATCAAACTCTTTGATTGCGTCGTTAAAACGAAGATTCCAACTTTGAGAAGCTTGTTTCAATCCATAAATGGACCTTTGTAGCTTGCATATTTTTTGGCATCTTTTGGATCGAAAAAACCTTCAGGTTGTGTCATGTACATATCCTCATCTAGTTTTCCATTAAGGAAAGAAGTTTTAACATCCATTTGCCTTATCTCATAATCATAAAATGCAGCAATCGCAAGTAAGATCTAGATGGATTTAAACATAACAACAGGTGAAAACGTTTCATCATAGTCTATACCATGAATTTGACCAAAACTCTTAGCGATTAATCGCACTTTGTATGTTTGTACATTACCATCCATGTCGCTTTTCTTTTTGAAAACCCATTTACACCTTATGGGCTTAACCCCTAAAGGTGGGTCAACCAAGGTCCAAACTTGGTTTTTTTTACATGGAATCCATCTCAAATTTCATGGCCTCTAGCCATTTCTAAAAGTATGGGTTTGTCATTGCTTCTTGATAAGTCCTAGGCTCATCTTGATCCATGAAGAGAACATCACCATGCAATGTGACAAGAAATCCATATTTCTCAGACGTATTGAATTCTCTCAAAGATCTTCGTAGTGGTTGTGTTTCCAAAACTGTTGAATGTTCTTCAACAAAATTGTTGAGGAACATAAAAGACATACAATGACATGTCTTATTACAGATGGAAACATTTTCCTTCCAGTGACCAGTTAATGTAGTTTAGCCGTTCAACTTGTCCTTCTCAAGGACCGATTGTAATGATAACAAATTTGTATAATAAGTCTACAATAATAAAATATGAATTTTGAGTACGTTTACCATGTTTGCTTATAAAATGACTTGATACTCCCACTATTTTTATTAAAATTAATAACCCTCAAATATTAATGTTGAAAAAACTTTTTGTAAGGTTTTTTTAGCAGGAAAAGATCCAAATTTTACATTCTCTTAAGTCAGCTTTGGCTTTTCTCTTAAGATTATGGTGTATCTAAGTAAGCAACACTTGCTAATTACATCTCATGTAACTCCTTCATTTGGTGAACAACTCTTGTTCATAACTATCCTATGACTATCCAAATAACTAACCTTTAGGTTTCTAATCCTATTAGAGTAACTTAGTTAAGTCTTTAACCAATGTTACAACCAATGAATATCACTTGCTTTTTCTTCGTGTTTGGCCAAGATAGATACAAGTACCTCGCTTTAGCAGAACCTACATTGTATCGATCTAGACTTTAACGAGGGTTAACATTGGGAATCAATAAAAGACTTAATATTTTATTGAGGGGTATCGTGAATATTATCTCACCATTTAACATTTGATCTTATTAATTAACTAGCATGCATCTCATACATTCATTTTATCACATATATGAAAAGCAGTAAATATGAATGCAATAGTTATAGCCCATATTCTAAGGTGGCACGTCCTAAGCCAATGAGAGAACCAAATTATTCTAAGGATAAAAACACTTTTCAAGCATCTTTCTGTCGGCCCACACTTTTTTCCTCTGGTCCATGCTTCTTCGTATAGATTACAATTTTAGAAACTCATTTTACATATGAAAGAGTAAGATGAGAAATAATTATAATAGAAGTAGAGAAAAACACGACACGCAGGCCAAATTTATAAAACCTTATAAATAAAAATAAATGGGCTATTGGGATATAACTATGCATTCCAAACACCGTGCATATCAAACATAATAACGACACAGTTTTTGGAGTATGCCCAAAGACCAATTATGAGATAGTTGTAAAAGATATACTTAT
The DNA here is from genome assembly GCA_019671005.1 of Hibiscus mutabilis. NCBI lineage: Eukaryota > Viridiplantae > Streptophyta > Magnoliopsida > Malvales > Malvaceae > Hibiscus > Hibiscus mutabilis. Next base: position 42,873 of record JAGYYJ010001860.1, read on the forward strand.
TTTATCTTGTTTATTAATAAGAAACCATTATTATTATGTCAGTCTTATTCTGTGTATCTATAAATAAACTAAATTATAATAAAGTCCTTAGAATAATATAGTTATTCTTGAATGTCCTTAGTCGAAAATCACTATGGGCTTGGACAACAATAATGTATTAAGACTAATATGTAGTTGATTGGTGACAAAGTGTTGTTATTGACATAAAGATGTCAAAATCAATACATAAGTATGTGTTAGGGAACGGCATAGTGGACTGACCCACTATGGTTGTTTTGGTGTAGAGGCACTCAATATGTCTTGAAGTCTTAGCTGGGTCGTCATAGTGAAATCGGTACACAATAGGTGTCTGACGTTAATCACTATGGTTACCTCAGTATTGAGAAGCTGACTACTTGTAAATCGATGATGCATGCCTAGAAATCATATTGCAAACAGTGCACAGAGGTGCCTGTCGTTAACCAAAATGATTATCCTAGCATGATGTCGCTTGGGAAGTAACCCACTGTGGTGCTCATTTACGTTCAGCGCAGAGGCGCTTGTTGTGTTGAAAAGAAGAATGTTGTTGGTTTTGTGGCACAATAGTGCCTAACTTGATCAATGGAAAGTTAGTCTTTGCAGGTTACAATGGTGCCTCTAATTAGCGAAGGAATTCTTTCTGTTTAGTCGACGAAGACGTGACAAGATGGTGCAAAGAGAAGCGAGATAAGTTGTACGTTATGTTGGACAACATTAAAGCGGGTTGGCTTGTGGAAAAACGTGCTTTAAATTGCTGGGAAACAATATGCATGAATTATCGAGCAAGGTTGTTCGAGTAGGCGTTGGTGTACGTTCACTCGGTAAATGGTGAATGTGGAAGGCAATATGTGCCAACCAGGTATCGTTCGAGACTTGTGTGAATATGTTATTACTGGTGTATTCGCTTGTATGTCTTGTAGCACAAGTAATACAAAGAAAGGCAAAGAGGCAAAGTACATTTTTTGTATCACGATGGCAACTAGAGACCATTTTACGACGTCAAGCAACTAAGTGCAATACGAGCATACACTTAGGCGCTTGAATGGATAATGTGATGGCGATATTGTGACACATTCTTTGCTTTAAAGGTCTCACTATACGGGGGGGACACAGTTGGTGAATGGGCTTAGTGCCAAAGAGCAAGCCATTGTGTGGTGAGTCATAGTTCTCTTGCATATGGGCAGGTATGCTATTTTTGTTTTGTAGGTCGATGGCTAGATCGTAAGACTCAAAGACACTACAAGGCACAAGTTAGTTGAGTCAGTGATTCGCTACTTGTGTTTCGCTCGAGCCACAATCAGAGTAAAAGTGTGGGAGCATGAATCTAGCACTAGACATTGAAGGAGCAAAAGTGGGTCATAATGAGTTCATGATCGATGTAGATGGTCACGCATGTGCAACGTGGTCATAAAGGAATCAAAAGAACCCAGGATCGAGGCTTGAGTTATTTGCTTGAATGTTCAGATGATGGGACTAGAGAAGCGTATTAAGTCAAGCACGGATCAAAGGGAAATTGTTTTCGATGTCCATATCGACTCATCAAGTGATGAAGAACGAGTGTCAGTATCGATGAGGACATCGATAAGAGGAAGTGTGGGAGAATGTCAAGGTTGTCTCTTATTGTATTACGATCCTGCCTTGACAAGCCTGTTCGAGACCGAGCAAAGGCGGACCGAGCGATGATATGAGCAATCCCTGAAGAGCTACCAAGTCAATGATGCAAGTTAGGATGCTTTGAGAAGGCGATAAAGGCCCTGTTCAGAAAGTGTCCTCGTTTGGGACGAAGAAACGTCTACTCGCGTCATACTTGGTAAGTTTATTTAGCTCTTTAGGGGGAAGTGGTCTGGTGTTGGGTCTCCACCATCCTCCTCGCCAAGCGCTAGCAGCCGAGCTGCCTTGGTGTAAGTGACCTTCTCCTAGGCCCACGTGGGGCCCAGGTGTGCGGGCATTGGAGCCAAGCGGATGGAACAATGTCTCTCTAGGAGGACCTCCTAGGGACGGTTTGGGGCCAAAGGGCCCATATCGCGCTCGTCGCGAGAGTCAGGGATTGGCAGCTAGCATTCGCTAGGCCCTGCGGGATACGATATTCGACGTGCATGTTGGCTGATGGATCATGAGACAACGCTTCCGAGTTAAGTCCTTGGATAAAGGGCTTGTTGAAAGCTGACTTGTCTGGGTTGAGTCCCTTTTCAAGTGCCGCACGGCGTGCCGACCCGGGCCTAGACGGCATGGCCGTGACACTTAGCATGGTATGCCTTGGTTATCGACACATACACCATTAAATGTTGTTGTTGAGCCTGTTGAAATTGCAACGTCATTTGCTGCCTCCAATGTATCTGCCACTGTTTTACCTCAACTCTACAACTCTAATACTCATTCCATGGTCATGCGTAGCAAGGCCGGGATATTCAAGCCAAAGATCTATCATGTGCAGTGTCATGAGCCACCTACTAGTATACATGAAGCCGTTCTTCACCCTCAATGGTATGTTGCTGTTATTTTTGAGTATGATGCTCTCATGAATAATGACACATGGGACTTGGTTCCCTTACCTGCTGATTGCAAAGCTATTGGCTCTAAATGACTTTTTAAAGTTAAGCTCAACTTAGATGGGACTGTCAACAAATACAATGCCAGATTGGTGGCCAAGGGATACTCACAAATCCCAGGTTGTGATTTTTTCGAGACATTTAGTCCTGTTATTAAGTTTGCTACTGTCAATATACTGCTTTCTCTGGCCGTTACAAATGATTGGCAAATACGTCAGGTGGATGTTAATAATGCATTCCTCAAAGGAGACTTGGATGAGGACGTTTACATGGTGCAGCCCGCTGGTTTTGAGAAACGTGGTGTTGATGGTGGGAAGCTTGTGTGTAAGTTAAAAAGGCTCTTTACGGTCTCCGACAGGAGCCTCGGAATTGGTTTACTAAGTTGATTTATTTCTTTTGCGGGTTGGGTTTTATTTCCTTGAGAGCTGATACGTCTATGTATATCTATCGGGCGGATAAAGAAGTTACTTATCTTGCTGTTTATGTACATGATATCTTAGTAACTGGTACACCAGATTCTCATATTTCTCAGGTGCTTCAAGCTCTACACAAGTAGTTCTCACTTAAGGATCTGAGGTCAGTACAATACTTTCTCGGTATTGAGGCTGTTCGATCGTCTGAAGGCCTTCTCCTAACTCAACGAAAGTTCATCAATGATCTTTTAGTCAAATATAATATGGCTGGCACGCGTGTAGTAGACTCTCCTATGGCAGTTACACCCAAGTTGAGTAAAACCGATGGTTTGGAGTGTATAGAGGCTGCTAAATATCGTAGTGCAGTTGGTGCTTTATTATATGTGTGTCATACGCGACCTTCGTTGCTCACAAGGTAGCGCAATTCATGCAAGATCCTAAAGATGTACATTGGGTAGTCGTAAAGCGGATTTTGCATTATCTCAAAGGCACTATTGATTGTGGATTGTGGTTTCCACGACAGTTGTTACCCATTGAGTTACGGTCTTTCTTTGAACGTTCTGTGTCGAGCTATTGTGTTTTTCTTGGAACACACCCTATCTCATAGAGTTCGAAGAAGCAACGATCTATCTCTCGGTCCACAACCGAAGCGAAATATCGTAGTCTTGCGGATGCTGCATGTGAAACTTTGTGGGTTAAAGCTGTACTCAATGACATGGGTGTTCAGCTAGATGAGTGCCCAAAAATCTGGTGCGACAATACAAGCACAGTGGCAATGGCGGCGAATCCGGTTCTATATGCTAAAACCAAGCATATGGATTTAGATCTCCATTTTGTTCGTGAAAAAGTTTCATTGCAACAACTTGAAGTAAACTATGTTCCAGCTCTTTATCAGGTTGTCGATATACTCACCAAACCTCTCTTGGTTGGACAATTTCAAGATATGCGATCTCGGTTATGTATCTGGACAGTCAAAGCTATTGGAAGGGTTGATAAGACGGGATGAATGAAGAAGAGCTGATCAAGCAGGATGAATGTTAAGCCTCATAACTGAATCTGTTTTCAGTTTCTGATTCAGCTTTGTGAATTAGTTTGGGTGACCCACGTGTCCTAACAAACTGGGCCGATTATCTCAGTTGGTTAAACACATCCTTGGGTTATATAAACCATTATAATGAAACTGGTCCAGATATTATCTTTGGCCTACATTTTGTAAATCATCATCTCTCCTTCTTCTTTATTTTTCTTTCAACCGTTTTCATCTCTTCTCATCTTCCCAATCTGTTATCTTGTTCTTAGTTCATCATAGTTTTGTTTCAAGATCCCTGCTTGGGTTAGGTGTATTCATATGCTCAATTCAGATTGATCCGGTGGGCCGGTGGCTGCCCGGAAACAAGTGTAAAGCATAAACGACTAATTTGGGCCCACACTCCGGAAACAATGTGGGTCCAAAATTTTGCTAATCTAATCCAGACGTCCGCTAAACGAAACAAAAATAAAAGTTAAGATTTAGATAATCCAATCTAGAAAATTTAGTCCCTTTTCGGAAGATAACACCAGTCTTATCATTTTCTCTTTGTTGCCGCCAACCTTTCGACTTCTAATAGATAATAGCCTGCTTGGATTCTTGGATGCTTGCATTTGTCGAATTCTTCCTAAAAAGTTGTATAGTGCACAGGGTTTTATATCTTAAGGTAAACTACACGGGAGATCATCGATCTTTGGGGTTGGTATCGAAATAATCATCGATCTTTTAATTTTGTCAAAATGACCACTCAACTATTGATATGGTTCCAATATAGCCACCAGCCGTTAAAATCTAACTGAGAGGCTAACGTGGCAGTTAACAGAAACTTATATAATTACACATTTAGTCTCCGAGATTTTCACATTTAATTAATTTAGTCATAGTTTCAATTTAATAAAATAAATTAATTATTCAATTAGTGTCACCACCTTATTGGAGGACTTTATCTATTTTTATTTAATTAAATTAATTTATTTTCCGCCTCTAATCAGATGGTAACACGTGTCACCACCTTATTAGAGAGAAAAATCAAAGCATTGCACAAATGTAGTTGGGGGAATCAAACCCACAATCCCTTGGGTGTAAGGGGAAAACCTCTGCCACTGGACTAAGCACATATTTATGACATAAAACACAAAATTTAATATTGAGTTATATGATTGTTAATGCCATGAAAAAAGAATTAAATGTGATTTTAGGAGATTCGAACATGACACACTTATGATGCATAAAAACATCTAACCCAAAATTTTATAAACCCTAAAAATTTTATAAACCCTAAACCCTAAAAATTTTATAAACACTAAACCCTAAAAATTTTATAAACCCTAAAATCTATAGTTAGTGCATGATTGAAAAAATCTCTAAACCCTAAACCCTAAAAATATAGTTAATACACGATTTAAAAAATTTATAAACCCTAAACCCTAAAAATTTTATAAACCATAAACCCTAAAAATTATTAATTAAGTTAAAAATCATAAACCATGCACTAAATATAGTTAGTGTATGGTTGGATGGGCTTGTGACCCTGAATTTTTTAAATCACACATTTGACTTTAATTTTCTTAATTTTTATGAATTAATTCTTAGATTTTTTAATTTTTATAATTTTTGCCCACCTAAAATTTTGAGATTTTATTTATGTCCACCCTCAAAAATATTTATGGATCCGTCACTAGCTCTAGATTACTCTTTAGCTCATGAATCCCACATTGAGAAGAAATAAAAGAAAACGCTCAACTTATGCGTATATAAATTAGGCATAATGTCAAAAAATGGCCCTAACATTTAACTGAATAGTTATTTTAGCTCCTATTATTTTTTGAAGCAATTTAACCCTCAACGTTCTATTTTTAGTCAAAATGATTCCTTTGGAATGAAAATTATTAGTTAACTAACGATAAATGGCTTAAAATGACATAACAAACCTACATGTCAGTGCACACAACGATAAAAATATTATATAAAAAATATGTTGAGTTTACAGAATGACACATGAGTAAAACAAATATTTTTAAAAAATTGAAGAAAATATGAAATATTTTTTTCTTCAGACATGTCATTCTGTCAAGTTATTTCAAGTTGTTTATTGTCAGTTGAGAAATAGTTTTCATCCGCAGAGGAATCATTTTGACCCAAAATGAAACATTGAGAGTTAAATTGCTTTAAAAAAAAAGAATGGGGGCCAAAATGACTATTCAATCAAACTTAGAAGTGTTTTTTGGCATTATGCCTATAAATTAATGTCAATATCATTTTACAATTCATGAAGTTAAATATCACATTCTGTTCTTTTTTTTTTTTATTTTCGTCCTTTTATAGAAAGCGTTACTGACGTTATGCGCTTTCAAAAAAACAACCGTAGACGTGATGCAATTTTATCTTATGTGATACAAATGGATGTTATTTCTTTAAATAAATTTTTTAGGTGCTAATTTTCTAAACAAAATGGTGAAAATAGTATATTGGGATAAATTAGCCTTTTTAGTTTAGGCCAGAGAGCATTCGATTCAGTAGAGTTAAGTAAAAATATTTTGAGTTATTCGAGTTGACAAATCATATTTTGCGACTCAAACTTTATTTGAAATTTTTTTAATTCAAGTCAAGTTTATGTATAAATTTAATTGTAGTTATTTATAATGTAATAGTATGAATCTATTCAAATTTAAACGATTTTCTCTAATCATATAAGGTATACATATTTGTTCATATTCTTTTTCACATGTGTGAGTAAAAATTTAATGTTATTTAAGGGAAAAAATATAATCTGAAATTATAAAATATTTTTATAATGTTATTTTTAAAGAAGAAGAGTATAAAAGAGTCAAGGAATTGATGAGAAGAAAAAAATTACAAAAATATAAAATTTAAGGACCAAATTGAATATAATACAATATTAAGGGATTAAATTGCAAATTTTTTTGTTAAAAATATGAATTGAAGTTACATAGATATTATAGAGTGGTAGTGGAGCATGTAGTTTAAATTTGGTTAGAAAGGGCTTAAAACGAAGGAGAAATTGAAGAAATGAAGAAATCATACAAAGTTGATAGACTAAATTGTAAAAATATGAGATTTAGTTTAAAAAATATGAATTGAAGCTAAATAGGTATTTTATATTAGTTTAAGAGCATGTGGTTCAAATTTGGTCAAAATAAACTTAAAACAAAGGAAGAATTAAAGAAATGAGAAAATAATACAAAGTTGAGGGGTTAAATTGTAAAAATAAAAAAATTAATCTTAAAAATATGAATTGAAGCTAATTAAATATTATACGATGTTTAGGAACACGTGGTTTAAATTTGGTTAAAATAGACTTAAAATGAATGGAGAATTAAAAAAAATAAAATTAAGAACTAAATAACGAAATTGTAAAATTCACTGTTTTGAGTTGGGGGAACTTCAAATTTATACGAGTTATTCGAATAGACTAGAATAACTTAAAATTTAAAAAACAATTAATTTTCGAGTCGTCTAATTGAGGCCATTAGGGTTATCGCCTCTTCAATATATATATTAATCATAAGTAGTTATGGTTGATGGAGCATCAGAAGTCTGCATTTGCGGCTGAGCTTGGTAGTGAGGTGTGGGATTAGAGTTGGGTTGAGGCAAGAAGGGTTGTTTCGCACCGCTCAAGTCCCTGTGTCGTTAATGGTCAAATGGCAAGCCAAAAGCCCAAAAGTTGTATCTTTTATTAATTATTTTGTACACATCATTCATTGCTTTGTTTGAAAAGGAAACACTCATGGTGGAATATCTATTATCTAACAATGTTAAAATGTTATTCTGCCTTTCTATGCGCTGCTTTTGTGAACCTCAACTTTTGGCTTCACCATCCATTCCTATTTTCTTCCTCTTTCAAAATCAAGACTTGCATTTATTAATCCACTTTCTTTCTTTCTTTTTTGATCCAATTTATAAATCCACTTTCACAATAAACAAGCAAGCGATGTTAGGTTAGGACTTAGGAGACTGTAATTACTACTTTAGTACAGTGTTTGTGGTGCCAGCATTTCCATAACCTTTTCATCTCTTTCTAAAACTAAACTACTTCACTTCCCATTTTCTAAGCTTTAAGTACTCCCGCCACCGCCTACAGCTCTTCTTTTTCTATTCTTGTTCTCTTAATTTGTTTGACTCATTAGTGTTTAAACATGGGTTGTTCGGCGTCAAAGCTAGACAACGAAGACACTGTAAGGCGGTGCAAGGAGAGGCGCCGCTTCATGAAGGAAGCCGTTCTCGCCCGACACCACCTGGCCGCCGCTCACGCTGATTACTGCCGCTCTCTCCGTCTCACCGGCTCTGCTCTCTCCACTTTCGCTGCTGGTGAACCCCTTTCCGTCTCCGACGATACCCCCGCCGTCGTTATCCACCCTGCCAAACCTTCTCCTCCACCCACCAATCCTATCCCTCCACGTGTCCCTCAATACCCTTCCCCTTCTCTCCACCCCCCTCCCTTCTCTCCTTCCCCTTCCCCTTCTCCCTCAATCGCTAGCTCCAAACTGCCTCACATGCTCTCCGCCTCAAGTATCCCATCTCCGGCACCCAATCCTCGCCGGCCACGTAAGTTACACCCGAAACTCCCGAACATTTTGTCCGAGTCGAGTCCTTCTTCTTCACCTCGAAGCTCGAAATCCGGTTTTTCAAACAACTTTTTCCCCACGGCTTTTCAAGCTAATTCCACTTACTCAAACACTCCTTCTCAAGCTTCTTCCGTTTGGAACTGGGAAAATTTCTACCCTCCCTCCCCGCCGGACTCCGAATTCTTCGACCAGAAACTTCAACATCAAAAGCAACAACTGCCCCAACGCAATCACCGTCATTTAGATTACAACAGCAACCATGATGACACCGAAACGGAAAAATCAGAATACGATTTCCTCCATCCACAAAAACCGAATCATCGTTACAATATGAATTCCGAGCGTAATTTCGACGAGGAATCCGGAAGAGAAGAAGTGCAATGCAGTGAATGGGGAGATCACGACCACGACCGTTACACTACAACGAGTTCATCGGATGGAGAGGCGGAGGAGAGCGATTACTTGGCATCCAGATCCGAGATTGGGAATTCCAGGTCCTCTATGAGAGGGGAGTCGGAGAAGTTGCGTAATCTTCATGATCAGACTCCTACACCGGCCCAGCCACCGCAGCAGACGTATGGAGCCTCCGCTGGTAATAAAATGGATAGTAAATCGGAGTATGCGGGACCGTCAGCGGGCAGTTATAGAACGGGTGCTATGACGGATTTGAAGATGGTGGTTAGGCACAAGGATTTGAAAGAGATTGTCGATGCGATCAAAGAGAATTTCGACAAAGCCGCCGCAGCCGGAGATCAGGCATCGGAGATGCTAGAGATCAGTAAAGAACAGCTTGGTAAAAGTTTCAGGCAATTGAAAAGTGAGTTGCTAACATGGACAACTTTTAATAGTTCAATAAAGTGATTAATCTTATTTAGTTTATTTTGTGATTAAAGTATCTGTTTTTTTTTTTACAGAAACGGTATATCATTCGAGTAGTATATTGAGTAACTTGAGCTCGAACTGGACTTCAAAGCCTCCGTTGGCGGTGAAATACCGGCTTGATTCAGCTGCGCTCAGTGAACCAGGCCGTTCTAAGAGCCTTTGTTCTACTTTGGACCGGCTCTTGGCTTGGGAGAAGAAGCTGTACGAGGAAGTTAAGGTAAATTTTCAATTTTTACCTTCAAAATAAACTTATGGTGCATATATAAGGATGAATTTACGACATTACAGTGATGTATGTTGGAGCCATGTTGTTTTGGACGAGTGGCTAATTCAGGCAATCATTCTTTCCACAATTTCAGGCTAGAGAAGGAGTAAAGATTGAGCATGAGAAGAAGTTGTCCGCATTGCAAAGTCAAGAATACAAGGGTTATGATGAAACCAAGATAGACAAGACCAAAGCTTCCATAACAAGGTTGCAGTCCCTAATTATCGTTACATCTCAGGCCGTCTCTACCACCACTACCGCCATTGTCGGGCTTAGAGACAGTGATCTCGTTCCTCAGCTTGTTGACATCTGTCATGCGTAAGTAGTCTTTTCCTCCCTTTTGTTTCTCCGTTTTTATCTTGAAATGGACAACTACAAGGCATTCTTTTGATGTGTTGTTTATCATTCGATGCAACTATATGCATCCCATAGACCATTTAGTGATATTCTGTTTGAAACTTTATATGGATCAAGAAATACGTATTCCCATAAATTATTATTAGGGTTCCAATCCTTCTGCTTCCTTAAACAAGAAAAGTTCATAATTTGACTCTTTTGGTATTTATAGATTGTTTCTGAGTTGCCACTTTGAATTTTATTTTCCCCATTTTCCATCCTTAGAAATTCATTCTTACTTAAGAGAACTTGTTGCCAGTCGGCTTGAGTTATTATTCAGGAGTGGAACATTGTGTATTGTAGGTTTTGGCATGCTGCAAGGTAAGTGAATCATTATGATTCGCTGCTCATGCCCTTAGCATGTTTGCCTTGTAGCCCTGGATTTTATAGATTTTTATATTAGATATTCGTCATAGTTAAACTATTTTGATGCTAAATTAATGTCATTTTGAACATATTGCAGCTTCAGGTATATGTGGGCGTCAATGAATCAATACCATGAAGTTCAGAACAATATTGTGCAGCAAGTCCGTGGCCTCATAAACAGATCAGGTAAAGGTGACTCAACTTCTGAGCTGCACAGGCAGGCAACACGTGATCTTGAGTCAGCAGTCTCTGCATGGCACTCTAATTTCTGCCGTTTGATAAAATTTCAACGGGATTTTATCTGCTCCCTCCATGGCTGGTTCAAGCTCACCCTCGTTCCTGTCAGCAATGACAACGTCACTGGAAACACAGAGCCTTCTAATGTATATGCATTTTGCGACGAGTGGAAACTTGCTCTTGACCGACTTCCCGACACAGTAGCTTCTGAAGCTATCAAAAGTTTTATCAATATTGTCCACGTCATATCTATTAAACAATCCGAAGAGCTTAAGGTTAAGAAGCAAACTGAAACTGCATCAAAGGAGCTTGAGAAAAAGGCGTCATCTCTCCGCAACATAGAAAGGAAGTTCTACCACTCATACTCCATGGTCGGTGTTGGACTTCCTGATTCCGGGCCTGATCATGGGCAGGCTCTAGATGCTCGGGATCCCCTCGCTGAAAAGAAATCCAAGCTAGCAGCCTCCCAAAGGCGGGTGGAAGATCAAATGCTGAGGCATGCCAAAGCAGTAGAGGTTACAAGAGCAATGACACTGAATAATCTTCAAACAGGCTTGCCAGGAGTTTTCCTAGCATTGACCAGCTTTTCTGCATTATTTACGGAAGCACTTGACTCAGTTTGCTCGCGCTCCTATCATATCAAATAGATGAATTCATCGAAATTTCGAGGTCAGTTGAAAATTGTAAGAGCCAGGTTTTCTCTGGCTGTGGATTCTTATATATTATTTTTAAGTTCTACTTCTCTCTTTTTGAAATGTGTAAATACTAGTGAGTTCTTTTTGTGGTTTTGTCGGATCATCAAGTGTGTGTATAGGAAATTGCTCAGATTATTGTATGAGAAAACAAAGGTTGCAATTTCAACAGAACAGATGAATAAATGTCCCAATTGCAACTTTCTTCCAACTTAGTATGTTCTGTGTATTTTTGTCTTAAAAGGGATAGAGATTGTTTTTAAGGATCTAATTCGGTACAGGTGAAAGCTTCTTTTGAAGGGTGGGTGGTGTGTCTCAGGGAAGATAATAAACGTGGTGGGCTTTGGATTTTATATTGAAAATGTTGACCATGTCTACCAAGCAGATGAACCTTTACTTTTTCTCTTTGAAAACGAAAGCTTTTTTTTTTATCAAATGAGACAAACACAGTTACCATGGTGCAACATGTCTCATGTAAATGCTGGAAGAAACGGTCAAAATAGTACAAACTACTTTCAATGTTCTTCAAGTTACAGAAATTTGGACCATTTGCTTTCCCATTCCAATCCACGTTGGTTTCACCCTTTGATATTTTCTCACATTTATTTACTACCTACTTTCATTACTACATCAAAAATTTACCTTTATTTACTTTCAAAAAAAGTTACCTTATTTCATCCGAACCTTCTGTTGTGTTCCCATCTTACTATATAACCCGATTTGCTGTCCCACAGAGAGCAATTACAAACTTTCACATTTTGATTCTGACCAAATTTTGAGGGCTTAACTATAAATTATGCCTCTTGTTTGTATTAGGTGTTTAATGTTTTTTTTTTACTAAGATATGTGTCTTAAGTTTTTTTGTCAAAATAAATGCTTCAGTTGACTTTAAAACAAGCCAAAAATAAAACTCTATGCACCTATTTCAATAAAAAATTAAACTTTAAGCACTTATTTCAGTTAAAAAATATTTCAAACACTTATTAGTTATTACAAAAAATAGAGATAGTTTAAACGCTTATTTTATAGTTAAATCAATTTTAAAAATCAGTTCAAAGAAAATATTTGTATTCACATGGGCCTCAACTCTATCTAGAGCCGAGCCAGATTTAAGTCTTAAACAATAATAAAGCTTTTGACCACTATTTCTCTAATTAAAAGATTCGATTTTAAAATTTTAAAAGATATCAAATTCTTTATCATTTAATTTCTTGGCCCTTCGGAGTTGGATTGGTGGTTTGTTTGTATGTTTGCTTTCAAACCCCAATTATTTTTCGTAAAGAGAACAAAAAGCTTTGGTGAAGGACAAGCATCGGGCGAAGACTAGAGGGTAGGTTCATGTTTAAAAGGTGAAGTATCAAAGCGTACGATGTAAACCACTGAGAACCCGATAGAGGAAAAGACTGAAGGGCCCTTCAGACATGGATTGGTGGTTTGTTTGTATATTTTTCCGTTAGTACAATCATTTTTAGTTTTTTTGGGTAAAGTAAAAAATGGTCAGTAAACTATCACCAAAAATATAAAATAGTCACTAAACTTTTAAAGGTTACAAAATGATTATTAAACTTTAGTTTTTGTTATAAAATGGTCACTGAGCCGTTAATTGTGTGACATTAAAGTTACGAAAATTTGTATAACAACACACTTAATCCTCAATATTTACACATTCAATCTATTTAGAAATCAATAACGAGAGTTAAATTAGGACTAAATTGATTGAATATGTAAATATGAATGATTAATGTGTTATTATTTAAATTTCATAACGGTCACGTCATTCACTTAATGACAGTTAACAGCTCAGTGACCATTTTGTCACAAAAACTAAAGTTTAATGCATATTATGTAACTTTTGAAAGTTTGGTGACCATTTTGTATTTTGGGGTAGTTTGGTGACTATTTGTGTACTTTACCCTAGTTTTTTTAGGCTTAATACAAAAAATAAGTGTCCAAACTATCTCGTTTTTCCTTTTTAGGTGCCTAAACTATTTTTTGTTCCTTTTAAGTACCCAAACCATCACGTTTTTTTTAGGTGCCTGAACTTTTTTTGTCTCTTTTAAGTGCCTAAACTATCATTTTTTGGTCAAAGTAATTGCCTCAACTATCATTTTTTTTGTCAAACTAAGTGCCCCAGTTTGACATTAAAAGGGGTAAAAAATGATAATTTGACCTTAAAAGGGGCAAAAAAAAATTTATGCACCTAAAAGGAAAAAAACAAGATAATTTAAGCACTTAAAATGGTCAAATATAATAGTTTGAACACTTATTTTTTATTTTTTTTAGAAAAAACTAAAAGATCAATTTAAACTAAAGTTGAACAATACTATTGATAATATGAAAATTATTGACAACATTCAAATATCAAATTGATAGTTTACAGTTACATACGTTAAAAGGATGAACAAAAGTTGTTATTTGCAACAAATGCAATATATTATTCATTAATAAAAATTCAAACATCAATTTATAATTACTCGCCTTCGGTGGTACCTAAGAAACATCGTGGCTTAATTTTTCATTGCGATAATGAATAACAAGAGAAATATAAAATGAAAATGAAAACTTTTAAAAAGATATTTATTACAATATTTTTAGGTGATTACAAGATAATATATGATCATATATATTCTTAACCTTCTGACAAACCGATTTGTTTTCCATTGAGACCACTTGTTGAGTTTGTCAATAATAAATATTATTGTCAAATATTAAAATACATAAATATTTTTATTTAATAACAATAATAATTTCATAAATTATCTAAAGGTGATTATAAGAAAATATTTTTTCATACATATTTTTAACCTCTTGACAATGCACATACACATTGTAGACAAGGTGATTTGAACTGTTGTCTCTTAGGATGAACATGATCCGTTTTTTCACTATGACATTTATTGGGTTAAAATCAAACATGATTTTAATCATCACTTTTGATGTATATCAATATTTTCCCAATAATCACATTTTCAATAATTATATTAATAAATGTTATGAATATCTTTATTTATGGTGGATATCCATATATTGAATGAGATTTTAATATATTTTATTATTATGGTTTAATACTCATTGGAATTAGAGTTTTCATCTTATGCCTATAAATATAGAGTTGAGAGAAAGCATTGTACACAACTCTACATTAAGAATATAATACAAGTCTCTCTTTTTGTCTATCTATTTTGTCTTGCTCTTTACTTTATTCACAATACGTTATCAGCATGAACTCGCTCAATTACCGTAGTTATTGTTGGTGATTCTCAAAAAAAAAAAATTAATTCGATATTGGTGACTACATCTACCATATATTCAACTTAACTTGGAAAATTTGGTATCTTTTACTTATTTATATGTCGGTATAGAGGTTGGTCAATTGCTCTTAAATTAATATTGACGTGTTTTGGTATATTATTATTGTTTTATTCTAATATTCTATGACTTAATATTTATACTCCTTAGATAGGTATGCTTCTTGAGATGGTAAGAAAAGATGAAATATTCTAATATGTGGCTTCTTGCTTTATTGATTTTTTTAATTACTTTCTATTTTTTATGAAAAATACACTAAACTTATTTTATTTCATTGTAAATAGGAATACAAAACAAAAGCTTTTTTTTTTTTTTGCTTCTAATAATTATAATAGCATACATTGACTTGCAAGCAACCGTTTCCCCCCTACTAGTGGCCTTGAGAATTCAACCTAACAATTTTGGTCGCAAGAAGATTCATGGCATTCCTCACTGTACGGTCCAATTCTTTCATGACATTTTTTTAAATTTATATTGAGATCAATATTTGTTTATATTATTCTATTGATGAAAGTTGATATTTTTAATCATGTTTGTATTTTACATGATATTTTTAAATGAAATAGAAAAGGTCATAATTTGACTCAAGATAAATCTAAAGAGGTATGTCTCTCCAATTTATGTTTATGTAATTAGATTTGTTCCAATTCCTCAAGTGAATGGAAGCATGATTAATTTTAACAGTATGACTGTTATAAAGTCTATATTTGCTCGAAAGTAATAATTCTTCTTTGTCGAAAAACTGGACTATAGAATTCTCTCAAGTTCAAGTTACGAAAATTAGTTTTGATCTAAAGTTTTTTTTTGGAGGCATTCCCTGAAGTGAATGCAAACATGATAATTCACTATATGGTTAGTGAATAAAACTTAGCTAAATGAATGCTTCAAATTAAATTGAAAGCTGGTGGTCAAAGTATCACCGATGAGGATATATTAGAAAAAAAACATATTTCACTTTTCACTCAAACAATGTTGTCCTGCAGACACAATATCGTGAAAAGGTTTTAAAGACCTACTAGCTCCGCTCCATTCCTTGAAGTGAATGCGACATTTTATAGCAGAAAGAATAAATGTCACATTAGCAATTGTGGTCGCAATTGAGGCTACGAACATAGACATTGATAAGATGGTCATTTTAAGAATGTTTATAACCACCAAAAATGAGTTTACAAAGTTGACAAGAATATATTAAGAAAGTGACATTTTTTTATGCAACGATACAAATCATTAGTCTCGTACTTGTCATACGCTGAAGCATTATGAACCTTTATCCACGATCATGAATAATAAAGGAAAGAAAATATAAACAAATTTTGTTTACGAAAATGACAAAAATAATTATGGCGTTGTTGGTCCAACTCATTTGGATATTGTAGATTTCTCCATAACCCTTGAAGGGAATAATTCACTATATATTTTATTTTCTTATAATCTCTAAAGGAAATTATTGATATTTTAATTTATTTTGCTTTATGTTAATTTATTTTACATATGATTTATTTATGTTTTTATATTATATATTTAAATATGCTAAAACATTTATTTATTTTACTTTATGTTAATTTGTTTACATATGATTTATTTATGTTTTTATATTATGAAAAAACATATTCTTCGGTGGTGGATGCAATTATTTTTAGATTTTTTATTAGTCTGGCAATAAAAGACTTAGTTTTCGCTTAATGGATGTTGTTACATCCTATTTGTATGAGCTCTTGATAATAACATTTACACGAAACTTCCGGAAGGATTTAGACTACAGAAGTAATTAATTCAAATTCTCGAGAACATTATTCAATCAAATTGAACTTATCTATTTATAGATTAAACAATTTGGGCGCATATTGCATAATCGCCTCAGTGAATACTTATTAGCGGAAGGCTATAAGAATGATTCTCGAGCATTTTGTTAAGAGGTTTAGCTTTGGATTTGTCATTATTGTTGCTTATGTTGATGATTTGAATATCGTTGAGACTCATGAAGAGATCTCCTTAGCAATGGAATCCTTGTGCATCAATCGACATACACAGAAAAATATTTAAAGAGACTTTACATGCATAACGCATATCCGTTGATCGCCTTTGGTTGCTAGGTTGCTTAAAGTAAACAAGAATCCATTCCACCCTCGAGAAAAGGGTGATGATATTCTTGGCCCAAAAGCACATTATATATATTAATTGATCTGGAAGCATCATATCTTAGTTGGTCCAGAAATACTATATAAGTGTTACAAGACCATTACCTTTAGATCTTTCAAAACTTATTGCCTCTCCAAATCATGTAAATAATTGTTATGCACGAGGCAAAGTCGAATATGTGTTTGGCTAAACATATCCAGAAGATATGTGAATTGCTTTCACTAGATAAGATGCAAGCTATCTTGTGTAGAGATAATGCAAAATTTATATCTCATTCAAAAGGTGGATAAATCAAATGTGACAAAACGAAACATATTTCTTCAAAATTACGTCCCTCATGTTCTTCAGAAGAATGGTATTCGATGAATCCTTTTAAGCAGTAATTTGAAAGATTTATTCACCAATGCATAGTCTACTTCAACATTTGAAGATTATATTCAAGATTGAATTATGAAGATTCAAAGATCTTATGTGATGTTTTCATGAGGGGGAGTAAATACGCGTTGCACTCTTTTTTCTTTAACCGATGTTTTGTCCCAATAGGTTTTCTTGGTAAATTTTTAATGAGGCAACATGTTATGCATATAAAAAATGTGTGTACTATTTTTCCTTCATTAAGAATTTTTTCTCCACAAGATTTTTATCTCAGTAAGGTTTTAACGAGACACATTATCTTCATGTATATCCAAGGGGGAGTGTTATGAATATTTTTATTTATGGTGGATATTCATATATTAAATGAGACTTTAATGTACTTTATTATTATAGTTTAATATCCATTGAAATTAAAATTTATATCTTATGCCTATAAATATAAAATTTAGAGAAAGCATTGTACACAACCTTATATTAAAAATATAACACAAATTTCTCTTTTTATCTCTCTATTTTGTTCTCACTATTTACTTTATTCACAACAATAGAATTGCTTTCCATTGAAACAATAGGAAATACCAATCGGTATAGAATTTTTAGAAGAGTAGGTAGGAGATAAATAATAGTAGCCGAAAGCCCAAAACATAAACTCGGTTTAAATAGGCCCAAAAGAGACAGGAAAAATGTTCCAAACAAGAAAGGAACTTGACCCGATGTTTTTACTACAGCACGTGGTAGAGTCCACCGGAGAACCGTCGGTTGTCGTTTTGTATCCACTCAAAATAACACGCCACGTGTCAAGTAGTCAACGTCTCTCCTTGAAAGACTTGGCGTGGCAGTGAAATAGACTGCAAAACTGCAAGCTTGTGTTAGCTTCCCTGCTTGTCAAACGACGTATTTTTTCAACTACCCCCATGGACTCCCCCTCCACCCCCAAAAAAACTGAAAACTCAGATCTCCGCCATCTCTGTCGGCTCTTCCCCCAGCTATGGCGGTGACCTCTGCTGCCGCTGAGAGGATCGATCTTCCGAGGTCTTCTATGGATAGTTCGCTTTCTAAATCATCATCCGGCGACGTTTCTGATTCTTTAGCTCCGCCAAACGACGTGTCTCTCACCGACACGCCCGATCGCAACGATCCTTCCAATTATTCGCCCAACTCTAGCTACAAAGATGTTGAAATTCAGGTTCCTTTTTCTTTCACTCTCGAATATGCTTAATTCATTTATCCGCTTCCTTTACCATTGTACTGAGAAAAACGCGAGTAAGTAGATTAGGATTATGTTTTGCATTCAATTTTGCATTATTATGCCCATGTCCCGAAGTAATTACATCATTATTTAGTGATATTTACCGTCACCGAACTTTTTTCTTTGAAGGTTGCTCTCACCAAACTTTCTATTATTAGAATTCTGTTGAAGTTTTGTTGTTTTCATGGTCAAATTCGTTAATTAGCCACTGAGAAATATGGTTTGAAAATATTTTATCCAATAAGAGATAGAAAAGACGATGGTTCAATGTTCATCAATGTTGTTGAACTCGGACTAATTAGATAATGTTGAGAATTTAGTTTTAGAGGACTGAAAACTTCTAGCACTATGGGCTAAATCTGATTATTTGAATTTCAGTCTCCCTCAGCATTGAGGAGTGAAGAATACCGCCAACTGTTTAGGCTTCCACCTGAAGAGGTGAGCGTCTCTAATAAGTCACAATCACTGGCTGTTAACAGTTCTCCTCTTGTCTTTGGCTTGTAATTACGAAAAACAATTCTTGTGATTGTGCGACAAGGTATTGCCTTTTTTTATTTTAAATGCTTGTTCATGCTTTCTGTTCTACTTTAGGTCTAAATGGTATCTATTGTAATCATTTAACATCTTTTGACGCGCTTTTTTTTTTTAAGTTCCAAAACAAATGTGATTTCTGTTCATCCTTTTTTTTAACGATTCTTTATCATGATTAGTGTGACAGAAACAATAACACATTGCATGCAAGTATTGTAATGCCTGATACCTGAACATTCATATAGCATGGATGCTATATCCAATCTTTTTTAGTTTTCTTTTTACGGTGGGTTTGAAAATACTTGCTAATTGAATTGCTTTTTATTTGAAATTTCTCACCCTCTTGTATTTTTGAGTTCTATATAAAAAAAGTAGTTTTTAAACATTTTCTTTTGTCCTCTGCTGCAGTTCCTTGTTCAGGATTTCAACTGTGCGTTCCAGGAGAGTATTCTTCTTCAGGTAATCTTCATCTTTACAATGACCTTTACTGCCTTGAAGTTGCATGCTTTACTTAGATGATTTCTTTATTCTTCTGCAGG
>JAGYYJ010001010.1:0-60429 GCA_019671005.1 Hibiscus mutabilis
TGTTCAAGAGTCAAAAGAAAAAGGTAATCAAATGCCAAGACACAAGAAACAGGACAAGAAAACTCTTCTCACAAGCCGAGCAGAGTAGTTATTAAATGAAAATATTACCTTTCTGTGCTCTGGCATGCATGAAGCGTGAGATTAGCTGCAGCACCCTTTCACCTTGAAGAACCAATATAGCACACACAATCAATTCACCAATTGAATCAGGCAAGTCAAGCCCAACGAACTCTAGTCCTTGAATTGTACTAGGTCCAGCTAGGCAGATATGGACTATTACATATAAGCTCATCAAAACTGTGGAAGCCATGGTAAAATTAGCGAAGTGCTGGACTGCCAACTTCAAATCTGACTGGGGTTCAGCTTGCAATGATCCCAAAAGCTGTTCTTTGTTCAACCCGATATCCTTTGGATCAACTGGCTTAATAGTCTGCTCTAGTAGAGTAGTGAAATGCTCAAAGCTTTCCCTTAGACCCTGTCGGGTTCCATTTTCTATCATACTTTTCATCATGGTGCTCTGCAAGAAGTTCGTTCGCCATGAAATCACCAAATGCGAGCATTGTTCTCCGGATGGAAGCTCAGGCCCAAGAGTAATGCAATACAGCACTTCGGTTCTGAAGGTGCTCCCGTACATAACATCAGGAGTGCTCACGACCGCTAAAACAGCAAAAGTCTTCTCATCAGCTTTTATATACGTGTGCTCTTCAGTGGCTTTCACAGCCTTAATTAATTTGGTTGGAGCCCTGATGTAAGAATAAATTCTTTTCAAGCTCTCACCGCCATTCTCAAATTTCCAAGGCCCAAACTGAAGATCTGTAGATCCCTGCAACTCTGCTACTGACCTAGGAAAACTTGAATCAGGTGAGAAAAGCAGAGAGTTCAGTTCTTTCGGTGCAACCATATATAATTGGTCTAGAAGCACTCCTCCAGGTAAATTACTCGGAATTTCACTTCCCTGATCTCTAGAGCACAATGCTTCCATCTCTTCCTCAAAAGAAGATGACTGATCATCAGACTTGCTATCAACAATATCAGCTCTTGAAATTTCGGGTATCTCCGTCAAATCAGTACCCCTAGTGGGGGTAGTAGGAGCAGTGTCAGAACTTCTATTAAACATTTGAGTGATTAAACCTGCTAGGGATTTCTGTGCAGACGATTTCTCTTCCTTGGAAGACACATTATCATCTTGCATCGGCGGAGAAGACGTGTTTGAAGAACCACTAAAAGACCTAGAAAGATCATTAGTAGACATGTCTCCATTCTTCCTCAACATCGATGCATGATCACCGTTACAATCCAAGTCCAAGAACGAATTGTTTTGCGAAAAATAGATATTCAGAAGTATTTCACCTACAGCAAGGTAGAAACAAAAGTACATAGATAAAGATTCTTGCAATCAGTAGTAACTATTAAACCATTTGTACAATGATTCTCATATATATATATATATATATATATAAAGGTTTTGCAGATGCTGAGAAATGAAAGATGCAAATAACAGAAACCAAAAATAAGCATACCACACTCCTTGTTCTTCAACTTCTTATTCCTAGAGTGGAGGGCATACCAAGCAGTGCCTAGAGATTTGTTATGAGCATCAAAAACCTGGGAAACAGGGACTTTAAGGAGACCAACAAAATCATATTTTAAGTACTTATCCTCGTCCAACACAGAAATGAGCAGCTCCTCATTCAAATCCTCCACCTTGAAACTGAATTCCTCTCCCCAATTTGGATTCATTGTCTTCTTCACCACTTTGGTTTTGTACCTCTGTTTTCCCAGCTGAAGCTTGACGTAGGGATCACTGAGTCCGTTTATATCCATGGCCGGAATGTTCCTTGCTTCAATTACGCCCACAACAAGCTTCATTTTGGGATTTTCCCCCTCCCTCTCTAGATTCCTCAATCCAATCAAACTTTGCCCTTGATCGATAATTTTTAATTTTATAAAGAACCCCAGGAGGGACAATCTCGGGTAATATTTCTTCAATTTTTGGGAGAAAGAAAGAAAGAAACAGAAACTCAACTCTCCCAAGCTAAAATCTTTTTTTAGAAAAAACAAGGGCTGCTGCTAAATGAATAGCGAAAAACAATCAAACTGAACCAATCAATATTTATGAACAACTAAAGCAGTTCCCAGTATTATTTGCTGAATTAATAGCTCAAGCAATATCAAGTTTCAAAATTGAAGAAGAAGTAGAAGATAAGATCAAAAGCAGCAGCTACAGATACACGTATATATATATATAAAAACTAAGATAAAATTTGGGAAAAAGTTTTGATTTTTCGAAGCAAGGAGGAGTTGAGTCAATGGCAAGAAAAGGCAGAGCCTTTCAGTTTTCAATGTTGGCAGCTTTTGATTCTGATACATTTCAATTTCCGGTTTGCCGTTGCGTCTGCGTTTTCGCCTTCGCCTCTGCGGTTGTGCGTTCCAGTATTGACTTTTTGACCATATGTCTCGAGCGAGCAAATTATAATTATCAATTATGGTCAAATTCTTCTTTCAGTCCTTGTATTATAATCATCAATTGTGGATTTAGTCCCTATATATGCTTGTCAAAAGGCTAAAATATGCTACATGTCCCTGTATTCTTTATACAATTATAATTCAATCTCTCTACTTTTATGTTCAGAAATTAATCTTTTTGTTTTGGATTAAAAAATTCAATTCCGAAAATTATATTGTTAAATTCATGTCCATTACAATGTCATTTTTTTGTTACATGAATTCCGAACTAACATTTTTTTTAATTTAAAATATCATGTCAAAGGATTTAACATACAATTTTAACGGTCATAACGATTAGATTTAAACTTTTAAATATAAAAAAATATAGAGACTAAAATTATAAAGGTAAAGTGGGACTAACAATAATAGCATACTAATAAAGTTTTTAATTGTACGTTATGGACTTATGGTCTCACCATCCTAATCAAATTAAATATACAATAAAACATGGTAAATTAAAGAATTAAATGCTTATTTTTAAATATTGAATTCAATAAATGTGAAAATTAAATTATAAAAAGAAATATATTTTGAGAAACAAATTTTCGAATTTAAATTCTAAACTTGAGATCTTAATTCCGAAACTATAGTTTCTTACCCTAAATAAACCTCATCTTTTGATACACAAATCTTCGTATTTAAATTCTAAACTTGAGATCATATTTCTTAAACTATAGTTTCTTACCCTAAATAAACCTATATCCCTTAATCTTTAAATTAATCTCTAAATCCTAAAATAAACATACTTTAGTTTATACAACTCCTGCGCCAAATAATTTTTTACATAAAAGCCATTTATGCCCTGTTTGCAATTGAGGTTGGGTGGAAAAGCCAGTTTGAGAAGCCAGAAGCAACAAAAAACAGATAGCTTTTGTGTGTCAAAACCTTGGTTTGCCCCCCAAATTAGCTTCTCAAACATTGGTTTGCAAAAGCTAGTTTTTCTAGCTTCTCAAACCTTGGTTTTGCCACCGCAAACAAAGCCTTAGTATTTATTGAAAATTAAGGGTTGGATTAGGGGTGCTAATTGGGTGGGGAGGGTGCGAAAGGTATTCTTCCTACACCGATTTCCATTAAGAATTTTCATTTTAATTTCCCCACGACCCGCTGCAAATATAAAACATAAACCATCCATGCCCTGCACGCCGCAAGACTAAAATCATCCCCGCCCCATCAGTCATGTAGGTCCTGAAACCTACCTAATCATCTTTACTCGCAGAATGACTAATTTATATAATATATTTATAAATATTAGTTAATTATATATAAACCAATTTATTATGAAAAAGTATGAAATACCTGTCATTCAGACTCCAACTACATATGTGACATTATTCCAATTGTCACCATTTTAAAAATAATAATAATACATGAAACTAAATTTTGTACAATACAAAAGTTTGGGCTAAAAAATATTAAAGTCTATTGTAAATGACCGGAAAATAACAAAAATAACATGTAAAATAATATTTCAATTGTTATAACAAATAAACAATATACTAAGAACTAAAAAGAAAATAACAATGAAAAAACAACCTTTAAAAAAATAAAAACAAATAGCAATATAATCTAAATAACATACAATATTAGGAAAATAAAATTAAAAGGGTAGAAGAATAACATACATATAGTAAGGACTGAGGATAAGAAAATAAATTTGATCTGATCTGTCTCAAAATTAATTATATCTATATTTATATAACTTTTCATTAATATCCCAAGAGGCCAAGACAAGTCAATATAAATTATCTTAAATTTGACTATGATCCAAACATATATTATATTTTTAATAACATGTTATAAGATCTGTTGGGGCAGGTGGGGATGATGTGGGACGGGTTAGGATGGGGTGGGTACAAAGACATATTCACGTCTTCCCCAATACCCACGTCGAATCTAATTTTTGTCTTCATCCTCACCTCACAAACCGTAAAATTTATACCCATCCAAGCCTAATTGTGCAATAGTGGAACGAATTCTTCACAAAACCCGCCCCACTGACATTTCTAAGTTGGATACAAATATATTGTTTGCTAAATAAAAAATACTTATTATTTAAGTTATCATGATTTCATTTTTATTTGAAGGATGATATGATGTTGAGATAAGAATATTAAATTACTGATTAATTGAATCTAGTGCCCAAGTAACCCTAATCTATTTTTTTTTCAACTATTTTTTATTGTAAAGCTCAACTAAATATTTTTTAGCATTTGTTATCAAACACATTGACAAAATTAAACAACTGAAATTCTTTAGAAATCACCTCAGAGCAACATCTGAATATGTGAAAAGTTATATATAAGGTAATTATTCGATCAGTAGAAATTTTTTTCACAAGCGGATTTCTAAAATTGTCATATATATTTTTTAAAGATCTTAAATTTTAGACCTTAAATTTTAAATTATAAACCCTAAACTTTAAGTCAGTTTATTCTCAAACCTTAAAATATGACAAAAACACTAAAACCTTAATCTTTAAATCTTAAAAATTAGGCACGTTCCACTGCCAGTGCATAGAATATTTTTACACACGCATATATATGTAAGGATCCACTTATACAATGTAAAACTAAATTATTTTTACACTTTTTTGGATCGTTGGATGAGAGTAATAAATGGCTAAGATTATTTCCTTATTTTTTTTATGCGATAATCTTTTACTTTTTTCTACTGTTAATCCCAATCATTCATTTACCTTCATCCAATGGTCAAAAAATATGTAAAACTTTCAAGCATTACATAGTGGAAGAGAATTCTCTCTCTCTCTTTATATATACATACATTCAATATAAGTACAATCTGGCTCGAACTTAGGGTGGGTAGG
This sequence comes from Hibiscus mutabilis, assembly GCA_019671005.1. Taxonomy (NCBI): domain Eukaryota; kingdom Viridiplantae; phylum Streptophyta; class Magnoliopsida; order Malvales; family Malvaceae; genus Hibiscus; species Hibiscus mutabilis. Next base: position 5,333 of record JAGYYJ010001010.1, read on the forward strand.
AAGGGCGTCTGCCGAGGCTCACTATCCATAATTTTTAAAAGTATTTATTAATGGGGCCTACCATCTCCTATTAAATAAAGAACATTTAAAATTTATTTAGTCTAACATTTGTTATTATATGTTCAATTTTTTCAATATTTGTTATTTGGGGTACAAATTTTTTTAATACATGTTATTAGATGTTTATTTTTTTTCCAATATTTATTATTAGGGTACACTCTTAAGCTTTAAGCCAATTTATTATCAAACCTTAAAATCTGACTAAAAACACTAAAAATCTAATCCTAAAACATTATTCTCTAAAATTAAAAACCAGGCACTTTTAGAAAACAAAGTTTTTATCGTCGGGTGCATATAATATTTTCACATATATATACATAAGGGTGGGTAGGAAGGGAGCTCACCCAAATCCCACTATCGATAATTTTTAATTATATAAATAGTCTTTTAAATTTAAAGTGTTTATTAATGGGCCACCGTCTCTAATTAAATATAAATAACTGTTAAAATTTATTTAGTCTAGCATTTGTTATTAGATTTTTTTAATACTTGTTATTTGTGGCCTAATTTTTTTTAATAATTATTATTAGAGGTTTAAATTTTTTCCAACATTTGTTATTATGGGTACACTCTTAAAATTCATTTTTTAATATTTGTTATTAGGGTTCAATTTTTTTAATACTTGCTATTTGTGTCCTAATTTTTTTCAATACTTGTTATTAGATGCTCGTTTTTTCTTGATATTTGTTGTTAGGGACATACAATTAAAATTCAAAATTTTTAATATTTGTTATTAGGGGCTTACTCTTAAAATTCATTTTTTTCGATATTTGTTATTTGTGGTCCAATTTTTTAATACTTGTTATTTCATTTTCCCAATATTTGTTATTAGGGTCTTGTTCTTAAAATTTATTTTTTAAAATATTTGTTATTAGGGATCTGTTCTTAAAATTCATGTTTCCAATATTTGTTATTGGGGGGCTACTTGTAAAATTCATTCATTTAAAAATTTTATTATTATAGACCTACTTTTAAATTTCAATTATTTCCAATACTTGCTTGTTATTAGGAGTCTACACTTAAAATTCAAATTTTTTTCAATACTTATTATTAAGGACATAATTCTTCGGTTCACCCGGCTTCTAAAATCTCAAGACTGGCATTGAGTACAATGATTACTCAATTAACTATATGAACTAAATATGATTAAAAATTGGAGCAGATGTTTAAAGACTTTTGTTGACATTCAACCCCTAATCTTAGTATGAACAATTTTCTATTCTCTTCATTATAGGTAAAAATTGTTAAAAAAGAAGTAATTAGAAAACACTCAACAACTGTAGGACTATTAGTATTAGTATGCCAAAAAGTGTGATGAAAGAAATCATTCAAAATCTGGAGCTTTATGAGGATTCATTTGGAAGAAAACCCTTGTCACTTCCTTTATTCTGAAATCTTTGCAAAGTAGAATGTTACTTGTGAGATATGCATAAATTAATCACTTCATCTGTACTATTCCAAGTATAAAATGTTTTATCTCCATCTAAAAAGTCATTCGGAATTAAAAATTCTTATGACTCTGAAGGTAATTTCATCTAACTACGGTCTTGTCCAGTTTGTTTGGCATACCAACTGACTCTATTATAACCTATTAATTATCATTATTTCCTGGTCAGACCAACTACCAGAATATAAATATCAGCATGAGAGAGAAGGTAAGCCACGGGTCTATAAACCAAACCATTGTTTATCATTTTCTTCACCGCTCTCCATCTTTTTCTACTTGACCATATGTTGTGGCTCTTCGCTGAAATCAATATCAATGAACCATCTATTTTCACAATCAACAATACTACTAATTCAGCTACTAGGATTAAGGGAGGGCTTTCGATTGAGTCGGGACATGAAATTTCGAGTTGAAGAGATATATTTTATAACTTAAATTTTATTTGAAATTTTTTAAGTCGAGTTTATAAAATTCGAATCGAGTTATTCGAGTTTCTATTCAAATTTAATTGTTGAGATTTATAATGCGATAATTTTAATTAGTTACAAGTTAAATGTTTTCTATAACTATATACAATACAAATATATATATTTTTCATATTTTTTATATGTGATGTATATAAGACAGAATTGAGAGACTCAACTCGAAGTTGAAAACTAACCCACTAATTACTAAAAAAAATCGAGTTCTTTTAATTTTCATTTTATAATTCAAACTTTATTTTAAAAAACTACGAGTCGAGTATTTTCGCATCAAGTCAAGTCGAATTGTGCGCACACCTAACTAGGATAAGGAGTTACGTTCTTTAAATAATGTTTAGGGTTCGAATAATGTTGTTCTGAATACATAAAGTTAGATTGGGGAGTCACTCTCACGATTAATCCTCTGAGGTACTTAGAGGTGTGCAAAACTAAGTTTAGTTAACTGATCACAAATTATTTCGATTAACCGAGAAATATTGTTTGTTCAATTTTACTCTTAAGTTATACCACCTAAATCAAATAACCGATCGAACAATTATCTTGAATATTCAGTTAGGTTTGTTTCATTTAATGGTTTATATACTCCGTTTATTAACAAATCAAAATTAATAATGATTCAATTGAGGTAAAATGATAAAAACAACTAAATAGTTAAAAAATTAGAATTCACGCTTCATACTAATCGAATTTATGACCAAAAAATCTTCAAAGAATCACAGAGACGTCGAAATTAGTGGAGTGCAATATATTATGATGCATACAATTTAAAAATATTATAGATAACTAATCGAATTAGTTTTATGGTTTTGCCCAAATTTATGAACTGTAACCGAGTTTGAATTAAAAAAAAATGTACCAAAACTAAATTTTTAGGTTCAGATGATCGAATTTTTAGATCGATTTCTTTAGATTTTTGAGTTCGATCTCGATATAGACTTAACCATCAGAAAGGTGCCCAAACTATACTATTTTTTTAGTTATGTGTCTAAACTTTGTTCTAGGCCAAATTAGTGCCAAACATTTCATTTCGTTACTCACGGCTATTAAATTTTTTTATTTTTTAATCAGAACATGACACATGGCCCATTTATGTTAGTTTATTTAATTTTTATTTTCAAAAAATAAAAATTCTTTAATTTTAGTAACCCAAAAAACATTTTCTTAAAAAAAACTCAAACCCTAACCCCAAATCCCTAAATTCTCCCTCATACTATCAATTCCACCATCACCGATTACCATTGTCTTTGTCAAACCCCCACACCTGAAAACCTCATAATTCTGTCTTCAAAAATCGACGAATGAACCATCGACGAACACCCAACAATGAAGAAAATTATATCGATTTGGTTTCGACCGACGACTAGAGGGTGGGAGATGTAGAACATTGAGGTACATGATGTTTGGATGAGGAATGGTGAACCACCAGCGTGCGGGGATGCCGAATGGTGAGGGATATGTGATTTGAGGGTTTGATTGAAAGAAATTAAAACTTTGAGATTTTTAAAGAAGTTTAAATTTTTGAAGTAATTTAGAAATTAAAAAAATAAGCCCCACACCATGTTCTGCTTGGATGACAGTTTTTTTTATAATCGTTGACGAAAAATTTGACTTAAGTAACGTGATTAAACGTTATACATCAATTTGGCCCAGAACAAAGTTTAGACACAAAAAAAAAAAATTGGACACCTTTCTAACGTTTAGACCCTCAATTTATCGAAAATTTTGTACAAATCTAATAATACCTAATTTAAATTAATCAACTAATAAATTATATACATATTTATAAAAATATAATATCTTCTCTTATTTCTTTTATATCTAACTATATATATCTTTCTTCTCCCATCCTTACTTTTGTCTATGTTATAATGAATATCTTTACCAACCATTCTTGTTCTATTATACTAAATTGTTCATTACAAGAGATAGAGACATTTTACCCTTTGTTCCCCTTTTTATAATCAGGAAAGGGACACAACTATTAAGTTGGGGCTAAGAAAAAAATGCTGATTTATTTAAAAAAAAAAGCAAATCTTTTGTTTTGGTTTTTATTAAATTCAATTTAGCTTGGGTTAGATTATTATTAAATATATTTGATTTAATTTAGTTTTTGATTTATAATTGTTTTGAAGCATTCCAATTTAATTGCATAATAGATTTATATAAATTCACATACAGTTAATTATATTGTTCGAATTCGGATCACTTAAGAAAAATACATCGTCCTTCACCGAATTTTAGTTATATTTAATTAGATAAACTAAAGAAAACAACCTAAAATTATTATTTTAAAAAACAAATTCAAATACGATGAATCAAACCAACTGAAATCCAAGTTGATTTGATTGATTTTTAAAAACCAATCTAAATCGAACCATCACCAACTAATTATTAGAGATCGTTGGAGAACGGAGAGTCGTTTTACTTTTCAAATTTGATTTTCTACTCGTAAAGTTCTATCCTTTCCCTTCCGTTTCTATTTGGTTTTTTTTTTCTAAAAAAAAGCATTTAAATACAGAACTGTCAAATTTGTACTCACTGGAAAAGGGAAGGAAAACCAAGAGCCGATAATTTAGTAACGAACATTCGGAACTCGAAAGCACCACCACCACCAACCACCGTATTCTGGAATGGGAATCGTTGCTCAGGAAGCCATCGTCGAGTTGCAGGCATTGATGGATTCAGGTCTCGTCTCTCTCTATCTCTCGCTCTTTTTCTTTGAAATTGGTAAACTCAACCGATCCCGGAAAAAAATTTCTGATATTTCCTAATCATGGCAGTCGACGAATCCCTCAGCAGAACATTTCTGGTACACCCATTTCACCCTTTTCTCTCTTGTTATAGTCAACGCCAGTCAAATGTGTTATTTTTTGGGTGAAAAAGCTTCAAATTTTCTTTGTTCTCTTTTTACCGTCTGCAATTGTTCACATCACACATGATCTTCTCTTACATTTAAACTGGTTTATTGCTACTACTTCAAATGTGATCTTAGTTTCCCACTCCACAACAATTTTACAATGGATCCGTACTGGGAACAAAGAAATTAAAACTTGGTAAATTTATTGTAAACTATATATTAATGGGATTGCCAGTCTTATTTGAATTGGATGGCTACTTTTCCCCGAATTGGGATTGTGCGCGATTTCTAGTTGCAATAGTTAAAAGCTTTTAGGAATATGAATGTACTCAGGGATGATGGATGCAGGATTTTATGTTACGGGTGCGGATTCTTAAGAAGTCTTGGAAATCTAAATTACAAAGTTTTACAGTTGTGAAATTAGATCATCAACATAAAGTACATAGAAAATACTTAAATTGTATGAGAATTTGAAATTTTCATAGGTGTCACCCCTCGTTCATCCCTGAATGTACTTGCACAATAATGCCACTTTGTTTTTGTTTGCCTTAAAAAAGTTATTGGTGATCTTTCAATGAAAGCTCTTTACTTGGGTTCAGTTTATGGAACTTTGTGTTATGCTTTATAAGTTTAGACATAACTAAAGCAGTTTTTTATGTTAATGCATTGCTGATTCTTTCTAGTCTGCTGTCTGATGACAACTGACTGGATGCTCTAGGTTTAGATATGTTTCTTTTCAACTTTGCGGGATAGCGATTCTGCACCGATCTTTCAGTTTTATTTTCTAGTAATTGTTTCTCAACATGCAGAATGTCAATCAAGGCTTTAGAGCTGAAACATTGGCGCGCTTTCTAAAAGCAAGAGACGGGAATGTTGCCAAAGCCCATAAAATGGTTAGTTAATTGGTGTTAAACCCAAAAGACATCTACCGCGGGTTCCTTTTTTCAGTTTGAAAAGCGGGAAACAGATAACTGTCGTTTTTGTTGTGGTGGTATCTTGATCATAAATGCCCCATTTTTGTATTACCAAATTTATTAATTGTATTGTGTTTCAGTTGGTGGACTGCTTGCATTGGAGGGTGCAGAATAACATTGACGATATATTAGCGGTAGGTTTCTATATTCTCAGGTGTTGCAGGCATTTTTCTATTCAAACAACCAAACTAAATTGGAAGATTCAGACTGTTCTTTAATTTAATGATATGTTCTTTTATATGGCTCAAGGTAGATTGCAGTTTTAATGATCATCATGTATGTCTAGATGGGTCACATAACGTTTACATTAAAATTCATTCTATAAGTTAACGCCATTGACTGCTAGATATATGACAATATTACTTTTTGCTAAATAATAGTAAGTTTATTTTCACCCCGTAAGAAACCATCTCGGCCGCATTCCTAACCTCTCTTTCTCTCAAACACTTGAAAATATTGTACCAATCTTGTTTTTCTGCTGTAGTCTTATATTGAGTTGTTTGGTGGTTCATTCTAATGTATAAGATTGGAGTAAATGGTAGTCACTTTGTAATTTTGTTTTTATTGGACGTAAACTTGTTCTACAGAAACCCATTGTTCCTACAGAACTTTACAGAGCAGTGCGTGATTCGCAGCTTATAGGAATGTCTGGCTACTCAAGAGAGGTGTTCATACTTTTCAAATCTTATCTACCTTACAGTGCTTACATTTTCGACATACTAAGTTGTGCTTCATGTTGGACATAAGCACACTTGATTATAATGAATTTATAATAGGAATGGCATTTTCTTTCATGTATATTTAAATTTAAAATCCATTTCCAGGGGCTTCCTGTCTTTGCTATTGGCGTGGGACTTAGCACGCTTGACAAAGCATCTGTATGTTTTAGGGTATTGTGCAATAAATATTTCATTGTTGAGCATAAGAAACTAATCTTCGGTATTTATTACTTCTTTGATTGCTATTATAGGTTCACTATTATGTGCAGTCACACATTCAAATCAATGAATATCGAGATCGCGTAATTCTGGTGAGTGATAAGAGTTTGGAAGTTTGATGTTTCGATCCTTTCCTGGTTATTGACTTTTATGCACTATTTGTTTGACTTTTATGCACTGCTTTAGCCTTCTGCATCTAAGAAGCACGGGCGACCTATAACCACCTGTATAAAAGTGTTGGATATGACTGGCTTGAAGCTTTCAGCACTGAGCCAAATAAAGGTATCGCCTTGAGTTTATTTGCTGTATATTGGACTTCGATAGTAGGATTCGCAACCTATATGCGAATGCAATTATCTTACTTTGAATCTCTAACACAGTTGATGACAATCATCTCCACAATTGATGACTTGAATTACCCAGAGAAGACAAATACGTATTACGTTGTTAACACGCCATATATTTTCTCTGCTTGTTGGAAGGTATGCCTTTGAATACGTATCCGATATCCAATAAATGCTTTTGACATAGATTGATACAAACTGTTGAATTCTTAGCAGGTCGTCAAGCCCCTCTTGCAAGAGAGAACAAGGAAAAAAATTCAAGTTTTGCCAGGTTGCGGTCGGGATGAACTATTGAAGGTAAGATGTTTTTCTCAGTATTACTTGAACGTTTAAAATCACGATGTTAAGCACAATTTCACAGCCACTTTTCTGCTTCAAAAATACTGATTATATTGATGGAATATTTTATTTTTATAGATAATGGATATCGAGTCACTGCCGCATTTCTGTAGAAAAGAAGGGTCGGGATCATCACGCCATTCTGAAAACAGGAGCTGCTATTCGCTGGATCATCCTTTTCATCAACAGCTCTACAACTACATAAAGCAGCAGTCTTTGATCACCGAACCCTCTCGACCAATCAAACAGGGATCTTTTCATGTGGATCTACCCGAGCCAGCTGCTGAAGGAACAGAGATTGCTAGAACTCTGGAATCAGAGTTGCAAAAGATCGACAAGGGGAACGGGCTGTCCAAGTCAATCAGTGGCATCAAAATAGATGATGACTGATACCATTCTACAGCTCGACCCATGATTCATAATCAGAACCGGCATCAAGCGTTAGAAGAGGGGAATGTGACCATTCCTGTTATAGTAGGACATAAAGGAAAGAGTAATACACCTGGCTCACATTATCTTTTAGGTTAGTTTTTGAGTCCGAGGAAAAAAGGTGTGTGTGTGTGTATGGTGATTCCACACTTTAGGTGGATAATTAGTAGGAATACTATTGTATTAATATTGAGTTTTGCATAAATAAACACGAAATAATATATTGAGAAAATCAGTATGGGTGTTTAACTAAAAGTCAAGTCATACATTCTAAGAAAAAAAATACGGCGGAAAACAAAAAACAACGAAACCATCACAAAACAATCATGGGCACTACCGTCGACGAGAACATAACTCAGTGCATCGAATCTGTTAATGATGATCGCCCTTTGTGAAATGTTACCAAAAACCAGTCGTCTACCCTACGGATGATACATTTTTTCAGCCAGAATTGTCAAATTGCATGGGGGACTGGGAGTTTGATATGAACAGGTTATGACTGAATCAAAGTCCAACGGAATTACCGAAACGACAATCTTCAGGTGTATGTATATATTCTGGATAGTGAGTACCGATGGAACTCGTGTACCCTACGGAGAATAATTTTGGAGAACAATTCGCACACTAGTACTCTAGAAGATTATCATCCCTTTGAGACTCGACTAAATGAATGATTTTTGGGTACATTTTACAATGTCAAAATTTTCTGTTAGTATATGAATTATGCATAAATTTTTTAAGGGAAAACTGCATATTTAATATCCTAATTATGTCCGTATTATTGTTGTGGTACCCCAACTATTACTTTTGGCAAAATGGTACCTAACATTATATTTTTTTCTGTTTTGATATTTCCGTCGTTTAAAATTAACAGAAATGGTGACTTGACTTGGGTTAATAACAGTTTTAGTCCAAAAACTTATACAATATATCAATTTAGTCTAAAATTTTATTAATTTAAATATTATTTTAATTTTTAAATTATAATTATAAATTCCTCATTTTTTCACTTCTTCTTCCAGTCGAACATTTTTTGGGGCTTTGGAGTTTAAAAAACACGCTAGGGACAAACAAAACTTTAAGATTTGCAGATCAATGGGGGCTAATGCAGGGTCTATTGGAGGACCCAAACTCCATGATCGAGATACAGACGAGAATACGAGGGGTGAGAAAGGGATGAGACAAAATTCAATCAAAATTAATATGATGTTTTAAATTGATGAATTTTGGTCTAAACTGATAATATATATAAGTGTTTTAGACTAAAACTGTGATTATACCAAGCCACGTCACCATCTCCGTTAGTTTTTAATGGTTGAGGTACCAAAACAGAACAAAAATGTAATGTTAAGTACCATTTTACCAAAAATAATAGTTGAAGTATTAAAACAATGATGCGGACATTATTATGATACTAAATATATAATTTGGTAAAACTTTGATACACATGCTGTGTAAAAGCATGTGCATTTACACTATAGAAACTCAAATCCTAAATTTCTAACCCTAACCCTAAAAAACTAAACCCCACACTCTAAACCCCAAACCCTAAATTCTAAACACTAACCTTAAATTCTAAACCTTACAACCTAAACCCCTAAACCCTAAATTAAAACCCTAACCCCTAAAACTAAAAGGCACGTGTAAACTTTACACGGCATGTGTATCAAAGTTTTTTCCTATATAATTTCTCTTATTTTAATTCGCGTATTTTAATTTAATGAATAATTATTCGATAAAATGTTCGTTTTTTACTCCTTTCACAACTGAATTGGTAATGTATTACTTCATTAGTAATAATTTTCTAAAAAAGGTGCTTATTTTAGTTTGAGAAAATATTTTATGCATTGAGGTAGAAATAAAAGTTTTTACAAAGTCTTAGTTTTAGAATTTATGTATTCAATTTAGGAGTTAAGAGTTAGGTATTCAACAATTCTTAAATTCTAAACTAATAAATCTAAAGGATGAGTCTACCACGTTCGACGAACCACTAAATTGATTAATAAAAATTAAAAATTTCAAGGACTCAACATATAATTATAAATTATTTAAAATAAAAGTTTAATTAAATTATTTTTCATATATATTATATTTTTAATCTTTTATAAAATAATTGGAAAAAATTCCAACCTTAGTCAAATTAAAAAAAAATAAAATCCTAAAACCCTAAACACTAAACCATAAACTATAAACCATAAACCCCAAACTAGGGGTGTAAACGAGCCGAGTCGAGCTCGAGTAGTGCTGAGCTCGACTTGGCTCATTAAGATTTCGAGTCGAGTTCGAGCTTGAGTAATTTTTAACGAGCCTATGAAATTTGAGCTCGACTCGGCTCGTTAAGAACTCGAGTTGAGTTCGAGCTTGATTCGAGCCCAATCGAGTCAAGTGTTGACTGATCTTTGACCGTGTCGGACTCGAGTATCTCGTCATCTGTCACGTCTCATTTAAAGCCCTATCAAGAAAAAACTTTGATACACAAGTTGTGTAAACTCGAGCTTGTTAATTTTAGGTTTGAGTGTTAGTTTAGGGTTTAGATTGTTGGGTTTAGAATTTAGGATTTAGATTTTAGGGTTCAAGACTTATGTTTAGTGTTTATATTTTAGGGTTTTAAGTTTAGAAATTTAGATTTTAAATCATAAAAAATAAAAAATTAGTATATTATATTTTCTAGTAGCTCGCAAGCTTTTCGAGTCGGGTATCAAGTAGCTCGGCTTGCCTCGTTAAGAACTCGAGCCGAGTTCGAGCTCGAGTCAAGTCCAATCGAGTCGAGCTTTGATCGAGTTTTGACCGAGTAGAGCTCGAGTAGCTCGCGATCTGTCTCGTCTCATTTACAGCCCTACCCGAAACCCAATGTTCAAATTTAAGGTTTATGGTTTCGGGTTTATAGTTTTGAGTTTATGGTTTTGCTTACGGTTTTGGTTATAGTTTTGGGTTTAGAGTTTTTATTTTTTAAATTGACTAAGGTTGATATTTAATCTAATTATTTAAAAAATTAAAAAATATAATATATATGAAAAATAATTTATTTAAAATTTTATTTTAAATAATTTATAATTATATTTTGAGTATTTGAGATTTTTAATATTTATTAATTAATTTAAATGTGTTCAACATTATTCAGTGTTAGTGGTGTTTGTCGAGTATAATAAAATTTTCCTAAACGTAAATCCCTAAATCATAAACCCTTAATTAAATCTATAAATACTAAAATTAAAGTATTTATGGGAACGTTTTATTTCCACCGTCGTAAGATAATTATCCCGATAGTTTTTCTCTCACCCTGACCTTCTTTTATTGATCAAGACTAGTCCGATTGTTACTAAAGGCGGTCTGAATTCCGATCATCGTTCTTATTTCTCCAGGTTTTATTTTATTTTGTTTAATAAATTTTCTTCTTTTCTTATAAAAATAATCAATGATTTTATTTGTTTTGTAGCACGTTTTTTTATCTACTCATATTAACACATTTTTTTTCTTTCTTGCAGCCATTATCGAATCATCAAAGCAATGGTCTGACTGAAAGCTTCCGAATGAAAAGCTCCATGTCTTTTCTTCACAGGAAACATGATTGAAATTACTACTATGAATAATTACTAATTCTTTTACAAAAGATTTATCATATATAAATCACTATTCAAATTTGATAATTTTAATGAAATTGATATTTAAATTTAGAAAAAAAAATCTTAAATTGACATCTGATCTAATCAATGCTTGGATTTATCTGATATTTTAAATATGCAACGGCTTCTCCATTTCACATTTTCAAATTCAAAGTCAATTTTTTTATAAAAGTAAAAGTCTATTTGGTATCAATGGTAAAACACGTCCGTCCAAATCAACAAACATCAACCAGTCATAATATACATGGATGGACCTAGAGGGGCGGTCGCCCCTAAAAGTTTAAAATTTTTATATGATTTAAAAAAATTTTATGTATTAAAATTTAAAGATTCATCTTCCTAACATAAGGCTCTGGGTCCGTCCCTAATAATCCCTAATAATATATTGTTACGTTACTACATTAACACGGCTGCTCCAACTATAAGTATTGACCCTGCATTCATTACCTTTGCCAACAATGTCCTACCTTGGCTTCCTGCACTTAAAACCTCTCTCCGATCGATCAACTTCTGTAGGTATGGTACAGGTGTAAATACGTCGGACTAGACCAGACCAATGTTTGGCGTCAACATCGTTCATAATTATACATGTTCAGCTTAATCTAAAATGTGTTCGAACTTTTTCAGGGAATCAGATTCTGAAACAGCATGTCTGTATCACCGAATTCGACTCCTACAAGTGTAAACGAAAATGAAGACAAGGAACTCTAGGTTTTAAACTGCTTAATGCGGTGAACGATAGGTATGGAGGAGTGATTGTTGAAGTGAATCGACCTATGAACTCTTCCCTCTTTGCTTCTCTTCTTAGAGCTTCGATCGCACGGTGGCGGCACCAGGGTAAAAGAGGGTTTGGATCAAATTGCCTATTCAGCATGTTAATCTTGTTGAAGCTGCTGTCAAGGTGGTTTAATGTCATTTAGAGCCTGATTATTGAGTTCATGTGTATAACTGAAATGCTTTTGTGTTTAATACTGTATTTGCTGCACCAGGAAGGATGTTGGTATCACCATGCTGAGAAAAATTATTTGATGCTTGTTTATTGGATTCTTCAAGTCCCACACACTCTTCCGGAAAATGCCTCGCATCGAGTTGGCATTGGTGCTTTTGTAATGAACGAAAAAAGAGAGGTACTTTCCCAGTTTATATAATACATATGCTCAAACCAGCCTGCAATTCTCCCTGCACACACATATATATATCATTTTATACATATGCATTGTTGATCTTAGGTTCTAGTGGTTCAAAAGAACATTGGATGATTTCGAGGGACCGGTGTGTGGAAGTTCACTACGGGAGTAGTGAATGAGGCCGTAGCGTGGTGCATGTATTTAGTCGTTGTTGAGCTATATATTTCAATTCCATCTCCAGGGTTAAGATCTCTGTGCAGCTGCAGTTAGAGAAGTTAAAGAAGAGACAGCAGTAAGTGCTAATAAGTAGCAATTATTATGTTTATATACACAGGTTATTGAACCTTGTCAATCTGAGACATTTATAAATGATTTTCAATTAATATATTCGTTGTTTTTCTGATTCAGATTGACACAAAATTCGTTCAAGTACTAGCATTCAGGTATGAAATCTGCGTAATCGTTGCTACTTGTAAGTCATAACCAAAACACAAGCATGTGTCTAAGAACACTCTTACGGAGCACAAGTAAACAGCAACATTCACTTTCTGCACCTCAAAGTAACACTGGCTGCAGGATGCATTTTATATACATATACATATATATATATATATATTCATATTTCATATTCATATTTTATCATTTACAGACAAAGTCACAAGGTATTCTTTGAAAAGTCTGATATATTCTTCCTGTGCCTGTTGGAACCACTTTCTTCTGAAATCCAGAAGCAGGAATCTGAGATAGAGGCAGCTAAGGTAACTCCTAGTCCAAGTGATAACAATGAATAAGGTTTTCAAAGTTCTTTTTTCTTTTAAGGGTGTCGTGTTCATCTCTACTACTTATGCAGTGGATGCCATTCGAAGAATATGCAGCGCAGCTGTTTGTCCAGAAACACGAGCTCTTTAAATGCAGTGTGGACATATGCTTAGCAAAGAAAGATGGGAACTATTCTGGCTTGTCTCCCGTGCCAACCTCAACCGCATTTCCGACGAAAAGAACTATATGTACTTCAATACTCAAGATCTCAATGGCCAGTATGGCTCCTGAAATTCTATGGCACTTACAGAGTTCTTAAAACAAAATTCTTTGATTCATAACATGTCACAGCCACCATTGAATAAAGATTTATTAGTTATAATAAATTTCTGTTATTTGATTCAAGTCTTCTGTATTTCTGGAATTTGATCGAAAGATTATTGCAGATCATGTTTTTGTGATATAAATATGTATGTACGTATGTACCAAGACCGGGAACGGGAGGTAGCAGGAATTAATAGCTTCATATTATTCATCATTCATCAAGCTAGCTAGCAACAACCATATCAAAAGAAAAAACAAAAAGAAGATTTCTGCTATATATCAGGCAAACAGACACAGAAAACATTAATTACCTCCTCTTCAAATGATGTGAGGAAGAGGATGATCGAAATAGAGCGTAAGCGTTACTTTACAGCTTAGATTATATATAATAAGATTCTACGACGTTCATAAGTATAATATAATATGTTGTCACAAAACTAAACCATTTCTGCTTTGCATTCCGAGTTTTCATTCATTGCCGTCCTGTTTTGTGTTGCTGTGCATATGGTCTATTTGGTCTATTTAAAAACCGGACATCCTTCCACCGAGATACCTGGGGCTGTTGGACAGCTTGCAAGAGGACAATGATCAACCTGAGTGCCCCACCATTTCAAGTTATGACCCTCGTTTTGTAAAGCGAAGAACAGTAAAACGCCCATGAAAGCTGTTCCGGCATCTAATGCTGCAGATAGAACATAGTTATATTTCTGCCACCACCGCTTGTGGTACTTGAACACAAAGTAGTTGAAGATGGTTCCGGTGACAAGCCAACTCGCAATGTTGGTGGGAGTTGCAGGTGGCATTCCAGCAAAACCATAAGATATAACCGGGATGTTAATCAAGGGGATCCATTTATTTTCTGGGAAAATTTTGCTCAACACCCAAACAGGGACTGGCAGCACCGCTCCAATGAGGAACAACCAAACTAAGTTACGGTACATCCCTCCGGGTCCGAAAAGCCTCTTCGGTCCAATTAAGCCCCAGATAACAGAGGCGTCGAATGTGACACGGTATTTAGGACAAGTCCATGGGCTATCAGGATGTGTTCCTCCGATATCACAAATGTCTTGAATGCTATCTAACATCCACCAAGCAACTCCAAGGTTGACAACACCTGCAACTACAGTTCCGACAAGCTGGAAACACATAAAAACAACTATTCTTAGTTAATGTTTTGAAAGTTGTCTAAAATCTTTCGAACTAAAAGCTCATAGGCAGAAAGTATACCTGAGCCGTGTACATGCAGCGTGGTGGAATTTTCATGTAGTGCCCAAGTTTGAGATCAGACAAGAAAGAAAGAGCATGAACCGTGCTGATCCGCCCGTAAATCTTGAAAAGCAGGTTTGCGATGGGCTTTCCGGGCAAGACATAACCAATCATGAACTGGGCTATAATGTCATATCCAGGTTGCTGCAAGTGGAAATGTTGTTAGAAACCAGTTAAAGAAATCACCATTGCATGCATGTAAGTAACTACAACAGACAGCATGGCGTGCTTTACCTGGTTCGTAGTTGCCTGAATGACACCAATCGGAAGGGTGACAATCCAGGCCAAGGCAAAGGCAAACAGCATGCCCCACCATGGCAGTTGTACTTCTTTCTTATATACAAAGGACATCAAAAGCGACAGAGCAATACTTCCGATTAATAAACTTATAAACCACCATTCAGGAACTTGTTTGTACTTTTTCATCAGCTTTGCATGGATGTCCAACTTCACATTCTTCATTGCCGATCTGCTCTGCCTCAGAATATCCCTACACAAAACAAAACCCAGAGTTGACTTCTTTCTTCGATGTGATCGTATTACTCAAAAAGTCTTAAAACGGTATAAACTGTACCTGCCATTAAACAATGCCACATGAGTGAGGGTTGCTGTGAAACGAGCAAACCCTGACCCAATTGATAAGGCAAAAAGAGGGCTAAGGTAGAGTTTGCTATAATTGTTATATGCAGGGATATTTAGCTGATATTGTGGTGTCAAGATCTTAGTTGTATCATATTTATGCCCACTGGAAGTAAACAACTGGTTAGAGAATATAGGAAATTTCCGAGCATCAAACGTGTCATACTTCCAATAACAAACAGGAACAATGATGTAGATAAACATGATAAAGCCTATCCCCACATTGACGATAGAGGACCAAGGGGCAACCAGTGGACTGCCATGGTAAGCTGATATCCCGGCCCAGTCAAGGGTGAATGCACCAACACCGAGTCCATGGTATCCAGACCCTATTTGCTGAGCTGTGATACTTTGTGGCCATGCCCAACACACCCACGAGAAGAATGTCAATATCGGGAATAAATAGCCTGGCAAAGCATAATACAGAAAGCTTGCCACCATTACAGCTAGAAAAAATTGCATCCGAGTCAATCCTTTCTTTTTCTCGTCCCTTTCATGGAGTGCTCTGAGAATAAAATAAAAAAGTATCCATCATCATCAGAATATGTCTCATCATTGAGCAATTATGTATGTATGCATATAATGAACACATATGAAGTTAAATCTTCAAGGCACAACACACAAGCAAATTGAATTGAAATGATTAAGCTTTGTTCTAATGTAAAGGAAAAAGGATTGCTTCGTGTTATCATGGGACCCTTTGAGCCAACAAGTCTTCAAGATTCTAAAACTTCCAACTTTTTTCTTTGTCCCTTCCAAGGGAATTCCGATGGACCAATCCATAAGATGATGATGATGATGAAAGGTAGAAAAACAGAAGGGAAATGGTGTGAAAACACTGACCTAAACAGAGAAACTTGAGCCAAATTTGATGGCCACCACATTTCTGCAGGTTCAACCAGGTACCTCCTAAGCATACCAGCCCATCCATACCCCAAAATCTGCAGATAATCAACAGTCAAAGATTCAGTAAACAGAAATTAATTTTAAATTAACTTGAAAAGAAAGTGAGAAGACCCAGGTTTCAACAATAAATAAAATAATAAAAGTGCTATAAAAAAATACCTGAGTAGTCAAGACAATAAGGACACCGCAGAGGAAATTCAAGCTCTGTTTATAATAAGCTTTCATGACAGTTATGGCACCAATGGAATAAGCATCGCCTCCACCAAAAGACACCCCACAATTGGCGAAGATGGTGATGATAACATGCTCCTTGATGTTGAACGGCCCAGGGTTCAAGCTGAACCGCCACCCGAGGAGGATGTGCTCGGTGGTCGGAAGAGTCCTGGCCATGAGCTTGCCAATGGGTAAGACGGAGATTTGCATGAGGATTGCGGAGATGGTGAGTGGCTGCGTACGGTAGGTGAAGAAAGTGTTGAGGAAGATTAGGAGCACGCATGATGTCAAACCGAGAAACCAGGCACGGAAAGTCATGACGGGGAGGGAGGGGTCGTCGGTTTCGGGCACCACCAGCGCCACCTCCTCCACCGGACTCCGGTCGTCGTTCTCGGTGGCTTCAGCCGCATTTGGTTTCTCGGGATCCGTGTGGGTCTTCGTTGCCATTGAAGCTGGGAAAAAGACTAAAACTTTTAGAGAGAGAGTGAGAATTCAGTAGTGTAAATGTAAATCTTATCTGAAAACTTAAGAAGAGAAAGACAAGGAAGTACAGAAGGAGAAGTCTTTTAGTCCAAGTTCTCAACTCAAAGGTTTGGTTTTTATGTTGGAAAAAAAGTGATGATAAATACATGTATAATACTGGCCAAGAAGCTGTGCCGGTGGGGACATGGGAACCTAAACACAGAAGAGAGGAAGACATATGTTATGAGTTATGACAAAATTGTCCTTTCCTTTTTTAATTAATTGATAAATTATTTAAATATTTTTTAATAAATAAAAATAAGTATTATTTAAATGATTTATTTTAGTTAAAATTCTATCATGTGTAAATTATAGATAAACATATGTAAACCATATGTGGTATGTGTAAATTAAATTATGTGCAGTTATTTTATTTATTCTCAAAAAAATTTAACTATATGTAAGCATGTGTAAATTTTAGTTTAGTAACGTTCTTTTTTTTTTAAGGGTTATGATTTTAGTTTAAGGTTTAGGGGTTTAGGTTGTAGGGTTTAAAATTTAAGTTTAGTGTTTAGAATTTAGGGTTTAGGGTTTAGAGTGCGGGGTTTAGTGTTTTAGGGTTAGGGTTAAGAATTTAGGATTTGAGTTTTTATAGTGTAAAGACATAGACTTGTATAAAATTAATTTTATACAGCATGCGTATCAAAGTTTTACCCTTCTATATTTGTTCTGATTTAAGTCTAATTATATGTAAGCATCTGTAAACCACGTGTTGAGTAAAGTTCTTTCCGTTATGAATTTGTTTTGATTTAAATTTCACAACTGTAAATTATTTTTTTGATAAAAAATTGAGTTTATTTTTGTTTAAGTTGGTTGCATTATACTAAATTAAGTGTGAACAATTCGATTTATTCTATTTTAACTCTTTATGTCTAGATATTGTTTAATCATTAATTCAATTATGACTATAACTACGCTTAAATGAAAAATCAACTCTTATACTATATTTTTTTTGTTTGTTTTGGCTCTTAAACTATTTTTGGTCAAAATAAGTCCTTAAACTATCATTTTTATCAAAAGAAGTACTTGAATGCTATTTTTTCTTTTAGTCCCTAAACTATCTATTGGTTAAAAATTTTTGTGATGTGTCAACATTTTATTGGTCGAAATAATTTTTTTGACTTAGATAACGGCCAGACTTAAAGTGACTATAAATAATAGTTTGAGGACTTATTTTGACTAAAAAAGTTTAAGGGCTAAAAACAAACAAAATGTATAGTTTAGGGGTTGATTTTCATTTAAGCATATAACTAAGAAAAAATTTGATACACATATTGTGTAGTCTTTATACTGTGTAAGTCTTTTTTTGTTATCAATTTAGATATTTAGTTTGTAAGATTTATAATTTAAGGTTTACGATTAAAATTTAGGTTTATGCTTTAGATTTTATGGTTTAAATTATAATTTTAGGGTTTAATTTATAATTTTAAATATATATGATTCTAGTCATAATATTCATATATATATATATTTAATTGCAATTATTATTGAACTTAGAAAAGGATTGGACTTAAGGACAAAGCAATTATCTAAGTTTTAATATTTTCCTTAATTTTTCTTTACTTATTAGGCGGCTCTTATCTTTTAATTTTAATTTGGGTCTAATATGCTAGTGGCTCTTGTACTTTAGCCAAATTCATAATTTAGCCTCATACTTTAATGTGTTGACGTTGAACCCTAAAATTACATCTATTTCTCTATGTATTCGTTATTCCATGTTATTTCTATTTATTCTATTTTAGGAATACAATATTCCATATAGTATTATTCCGTGAAGAAATAGATTTTAGTGAATGAGTTTAAATTAACGACCTTTCAAGTAAAACACATTTAGTACTTAATTTGGATTATCTTCCTTGTAGGTATAGTGTGTAAGAAAATTAAAGAAAGAAAATGTGCATTTTTTCTAGTGGATATTTTTTTATAACTACCGATATCTGATTTGTTGACCAGCTAATTCATATTAGATACTATAAAGGCTCATTATTAGATGATCATTTTAACCTAATTTGCTTTATTCAAGATTCGAACCTTTGAACTTGATAATTTTTAGGTCATTAATTAATTATTTTGAAAAGGCTGATGAAAATTTTGAGGGTCAAACGATGATCTATGTCCCTTTATTGTACTTTAATTTGAGATATGTCTTTATACTTGTTTTTTTCGAGGGGGGGGGGCACATAGGGTTAAAACCTGTAATCCTTCTACATTAATTTGATATAATCTGGTCTTTTTATTTTTATAATGACATTAACTAGTTTATATAATAACATTATAAAAGTATAAGGATTGAATTATGCGAAATTAAAATATAAGGGTTAAATTTAAATTTAATAGAAGGCCCAAAACTATAATTTAATCATTTGGAAGTAGATGACCTTTTATACTTAGGAAAAACTTTTTATTCCCTAATAGTATTATTCCGTGAAGAAAGAGCTTTTAGTGAATGAGTTTAAAATTAACGACCTTTTTAGGGGTTAGGGTTTTAGTTTAAGGTTTAGGGGTTTAGGTTTAGAATTTAAGATTAGTGTTTAGAATTTAGTGTATAGGGTTTAAGGTTTAGTTTTTTATGGTTAAGAATTTAGGATTTGGGTTAATTATGATGAGATAATCATCTCAACCCAATTTACTATATTCACAAAATTAAGATTCCAACATTTGACCTTTATTACATTGGGATTCGAACTTTTATCAAAGTTTTTATTTTGAAAAGGTTATACTTATCCAATTATTCGCTTTTTTCTAATTTTGATTGGTTTTCGGATATTTCACGAACTGAATTTGGTTTCATTTTATTTTTCAGCAATTTAGATGTTACTTGTTCCTCACATCAAATTGAAGAAAAAAAATCTAATCTATTTAACATTTTGTTTTACTCGAAGAGAATATAAATGTAAATTTTGAAGATAATATTATTACGAGGAAAAATTATTAGATGGGTCTGGCTCACCACGTCATTATGGTCCTATCCAATAATAATTTTTCATCTCATTATTTTTTCAAGGTGAATATTCACCTCTTTCCTACATGTTATTAAATGAATGAATCTCATTGGATGAGATCATAGATAACGTGGTGAGCCGGGACCATATAATAATTTCTCTATTACGAGGGACAATCATATACAAAGATTTTATTATTTTTAAACTTTACTTAAGTGGTTTTTTAGGATTTTAGACTTGATGATGATGTTAACCATTTCCTAAGCCATGATGATTTTTGAGTAAACTTTTTGATTAAATAACTCAAAAAAAAATATAAATAGATATTACCATATAATTGAATAAAAAGTCACAAATATCAAATTGAACTAAAAAGTTAAATTGATATATCAAAATGTATATTTATTGAGATCCACTGATTGATCTAATGACTAAGGATGCTTATATTGCCCCATTTTATATGGATTCAAATCATGTTATAAGAATGTAAAACCTCTTTATTGAATAAAAAATTTAATCAAAAATGTATATTTATATATATATATATATATATATATGATTAGATGTTGTAGTATATGCTTTGTATTACAACTAGTAATTAACTAACTAAAACAACTCGGAATCTAATCGATAAATATTTTTTGAAAACGAGGAATTGCAATAAGATTCTGTTCTCAACTTAAAATATGAATAAGAGATCAAATTTTTTATATAATTATCTATATTTAATTTATTAATTGATTAATTTGTATCGAGTATTGTAAAGATTTATAATAAGATCAACCTTCCAAACTAAGTTTGTTCCATTCACACGTTATAATTCATATATCTAATCTTGTTTAAGAGATCAAACATTTTATCTAAATATACCAATTAGTTGTTGGTATTAAAAATCAACTATGGTTAGGAGGATTAATTGGTAAATATATTTAGCAGTCCCTAATTTAGTATAATTAATTAATTAACAAAGTGAAATTAATGGAATTGGAACTAGTGGAGGGTTTGAGCAATGAACTTTATAGTTTCCCTTTTCCACGCGTGTGAACATCACGTTCCTTTCTGCGTCTGGCACACTTTCATCACCTTCCCAAGTTGTCTTTACATGTGGTTTTCAGGTCCGGGTCCCACAGTTGACTCTCCACGTCGGATGCTGCATCACCACGATGCTGACGTGGTACATAACGCCGTCAGAATACCAGTCCGGTGTACCTTACGGCGCCGTTAACTTCCCAACAGGCTATGGCCACGTAGGGCAAGACGCACTCGGCCTGCTCATGTTTTGTAAGAAAAAGGTGCAGAAGCCACTTGGCATTAACAAAAACGCTATGAGGACACGCACTGGTAATATGATTAGAGATGAAACTCCAACGACCCACATTCAAAGGGTTGAAAAAGATTTGCTTAAAACCCAACAAAAACTTTAAACCTCCTCCATCCATCCATTCTTTGCATGAGAATCCTGATCTTGTATATATTCGCTGCATTATGTGTATAGTTCTATATGATCTCCATTAGGTCAAGTTTGGACTCCATTTATGTATGTTATTATAATACAACATAGACGGATATATGATTTTATGTTAGGGATGCAAACTGTTAATAGTTATATTAAACATTTAAGGAATTATAAAATTTTAAAATGCATATTTAGATCATCGATAAAATAAATATATAAACTATACGAGAAATTGAAACTTTTAGAGCATGTGATTACTCCTTACACCCCTCGGTCTGTCTCCGAATACACATATTTCAAGATATAGAACTAAATTCATTTTGTTGAGTCCATCGTAAGAAATTCTTAAAATGTCATATATAGAAAAATTAATGGAGTTGTAAGATGTAGCATGTCTGATATTGTCCTTTTAGGGTATATGTGCTTAGATAGATTATCTAAAAACAATATTTCACAGACTTCTCATGAAGAAGTCGAAACACTATCATTGAATTTGGTAAAAAAAAATATACTATCATTGAATATTTTTTTAATTAAATTCTAGACATGAACATTTTAACATATTTTTAATAATCAATGGTCTCCCCCAATATTTAGGTGTAGAAGAGTTCCGATTTCCCAACTTTTCTCTTCTCTTCAAAATCAATCCAAGTTTAGTTTTTCAAATATCCATTCAATAACAATTATATCTGATTTTTTAGTTTCGAAATAAACTCTCCTCATTCGTTGTTTTCCACCATTGGATCAATTTAGTTCTCATATATGTGGATTTTGACCTCTCCGAGAGTTGTTTCAGCGCTTGGATTTACGAGAATCAGGGTCTTGATTCAAAATTTGATATTTTCAAGTATTTGTTATGGTGTTTTTGTGTTTATGAATGTATACTTTTGTTTGGGATCCCCTACTTGTTGGCTTGTTCCTTGCTGAAATAATTGTAGATCCAAGTTTTACTTTGTCTGTAAAAAGTATATATCACTTGTAGTGTTACAGTGTCAGTTTGGTGTTGGTGTTTCTGTACCAAAGTTTCGAGCTTCAAATTGAGGGAGGGTTATTTGCATGGTGAAGGGGATCCAACATCAAAGCCACCATAAATGTGCAGTGACTTAAGCAAGTCCAGTCGGATTTAGAAAATCACCCTTGACCTTTGAAAAATAACACATTTTTTAATATTTACAAAATCTAGTATACAATATTTAATTTTTCTTATGAAATAAAATACATGATATACAAAATAAAAGAAATGTGATAATCATATACCTAAAAACAGGTCGAGTCAGATTTAGACTTTGCACATTAAAACTTAAGCAAGTCTACTTCGTGTCACATTTTTTTTTTATATAGTGGATAAAATATATGATGAGATTGACTAAAAATTGCTTATCAGATGGAGTAATTGTTATGTCAGGATTGCGTTTCAATATGATGTGGTGCTGCTGTTTAAGTATACAGTAGTTTCTGCTTCTAGTCGTTGTTGAATGTACAGTATGATCGGTGGTAGGGTAGATAAGGAAGACTAAGGGTAGGGTGGAGGTGACTCCACGAAGCACCGGACGGAGGGCTGCACACCGATCGTTTTCCCTTGTGGAGGGACCCTCATCCTTCCCCTTTTTATGTTGCTCAGCCCCTCCTCTCCAGTTGACCTCCAATGGAGCTACCTAGTTTATGCCTAACGCCGCTCCCATCTTCAACCAATCAAACTAACTACAAGTGTACCGTGCATATTGTCACCGTGACATCTTTGCCATTTAATCTCGTGACTTCAGGACATTTTCTCTTGTTTTTGTGATGGGTCATTGTTACGGTAGTTCACCTTGATTATCCCACCCGTTCTAAGGGCTTAGCGTGAAACCAGTCAAGAAGTCGTTCTAATATCACTTGTCACGAGATAATTACTCTCTTTTCAAAAAAACATCTAATATGATATGTAGCAGCACCGCTTTTATATTCTAAGACCTCTCATTTTCTTTTCGATGTGAGATCAATGTACTTGCCTTTTTAGGGCGTGATAATATATATATATATATATATATATATATATATGTATGTACCAACCAGGGACGCATATATATAGAGAATGATATTAGCTTTCGTTCCCCCAAAATTTTCTAGTCTAATAGTATTTTAGGTTCTTATCGATTTAAACTTAAGTCAAATTAGAATTTTGTCTCCTCTAATTTTTGTGGTTAATACTTAATGAATCCATATTATTTTGAATTTATGAAAACCGCCCCTTCTAAAATTTGAACCTAGCTCCGATCATGTCTCCAACTCATAACATACAACATATAAGTTTTGCTTGGTTGAGTGAAAAATGGAATGATAAAAAAAGGAGAGAGAAAGTACAAAGAAAATAAATTTTGAATGTGCTTGGTAAGAAAAAAAGTGAAGAAAAAGAAAATGAGAAGGGATATCACTTTCTATCATCGTGTATAAAAATAAATCACTCTAATTTCGAAGGAAAACTTGAGGCAAAATGAAAAGATAAGTGAATTTGTTCAAAGTATATTTTTTTCAAAGTATATATTTTTTTTCTCATTTTTCAACTCTACCAAGCAATGAATGGAAACAAATTACTTTTCTTTTAAAATTTTCATCATTCCTACCAAGCACACCAATAAAAATAATAAATTAATTTTTTTATATTTCCACTTTTCTTCCCTTCTAATTTTTAATCCTTCCTATTTTCTTTCCGCTCTACGAAACATAGTCATAATGTTTTGTACTATTAGTAACAGATGATTTTTTAAAAAAATAATAGACAATCACTATCTAATCTATTAATAATATATATTATTAATAAATAAGTACATCAAATATAAACTTTTGAAGTAAATATAAGTAGGGTTTAATTAAATAAATTAATAAGTGAATGGCATCACATAGTTTAGTCACAATAGATAAACTTATGTACATGGTTTGATCTTATCTTTTAGGGTACATAAACGTACGAACATGCAAAAGCAAGTACCCCTCTAGCTAGCTATTTTTTATCAAAAAATAAAATAAAATAAAATAAAATTACAGCAAAAGGAAATTACAAAAGAATCCTCAGGCCTTGAGGAGCATTAAAAGGCCAATCAGAAGGACATAAACAATTTTCAAAGTTCTTGGCCACCCAATCCGCAGCCGAATTACAAGCTCAAGGAATAAAGGAAAACAAATAACAATTGAAAGAAGAGGAAAAGGAAATAATGTCCTCTTCGATAACCGCCGATGTCCATGCCGAGAGGTCTTTGGAATTGATGCGGTTAATAACGTTTAAGTTATCCGATTCAATAACAATATCAGAAAAACCAACTTTGGCAGCAACAAGCATGCCCCGTCTGATAGCTTCAGATTCAGCTGTAGCAGTTGAGCTGGACTGAAAATTGGAGGCTTCTCCTCCCAAGAAACTCTCATTCGAATCCCTAAAAATAACCGCTGCTGTGGACGAGCCAGAATTTTTGAAGAAATAAGTGTCAACATTTACTTTGATGAAGCCTGGATCTAGTGGAGTCCATTGTGCTGGAATATTTTTCTTGCTTGAACAATTTCTCTTCGGGTACAAAGTAGCCGATTCGAACTCTAAAAAGACATTTAAAGCGTGGTTCCTCAAGGGGGAGGCAATCTCGTCTGAGAAAACAAAATTGTTTCGAGCTTTCCATATTGACCAACAAAGAAAAGAAATAAGATCACAGCCATCATTAAAATTCCCTTGATTGTTTAACTTTAAAATCTTGGACCATCATTTTGCAAATCCAGGAAAACCCATCAAAGATGGAGAATAGATAAAGCAGAGGCTCTCCAAGTAGCCTGAGCAAAAGGACAAAAAAAGAGCATGTGTTCAATGGTTTCAATCTCGGAACCACAATGCGGGCACTTCGGACAAGCATGAAAGGCCTCGTGAAACCTCGCTTGAATGATACCTTCTTTAGTATGAAGAATGTTGTAGCATGATTTCCATAAAAAAGAACAAATTTTAGGAGGAACCTTGAGATTCCATAGAGATTTTCACAACAGTTGATTATCATAAACATTGGCACTAGTCCCTGGATTGTCCTCTTGGCAGCTTTCATTCATAAGAAAGTGATAGCTCGATTTAACCGAGTAAGCTCCATTTTTATTACCTGGCCAAATTAGAACATCTTGTGAAAGTTCCCCACCTATAGGAATTGAGAGAATTACCTCTATTTTTGCAATAAAAAATAAGGATGATAGTTTGTCTTTGTCCCATACCTCGTTTCTTCAAGAATGAGTCTTGAGACCGCTATATCACTGCACCATAAAGGTTTTGAGGATGATATTCTAAAGCAAGGGGATCCAATTGTCATCCCAAATTGACATTTTCCTTCCATTGCCAATTCTCCATAGAGATCCTTGCGCAATAGTATGAATGTCGTCTCTAATACCAATCCACGCCGATAGAAAATCATCATTAGGGAAATAGATGCCACGTAGAATTTGAGCAAGAAACGAATCTGAAATTTTTAAGATCCTCCACGAGATTTTAACAATAAGCGCACGATTGAAAGTTCTCAAGTCCCAAAATCTCATTCCTCCCTTTACTTTTGGAAGGTAAAGCTTCTTCCAATTCATCCAATGGATTCAATTTTCTTTGTCAATTGAGTTGTTCCACCAAAACCTGCTAATCATAGCACTCAATTCGTCACAAAAGGTGACCAGTAAGAGATAGCGTTGCATAACATAAGAAAGAATGGCCTGAACCACAGCTTTAATAAGGATTTCTTTTCCGGCTTGAGATAGGAATTTAGCCTTCTATCCTTTCATTTTGTTTCTAATTTGATCTTTGAGGAAGCAAAGAGCTTTTTTTTTTTTTACTTCAGCCCCAAATCGAAGGAAGGCCCAAGTACGTGCTATTCCCTTCCATCAAACCCAAGCCAAAAATGTTAGAAAGGTGAACCTTTTTTCTTGAACTCATATTCAAAGATAGAAAAACCGATGATTTATCAAAGTTAATCGATTGACCTGTTGCTTTTTGGAAGTTGCTTAGGAACTTTAAAATTTTCGCACAATTAACCTCTTCAGCTTTTGCAAAAAGGATACAGTCATCAACAAACAATAAGTGACTGAGAGTCGGACATCTTCGTTTAATCTTGAAGCCTTCAAAGGGGAGTTATTAAGTTTCTTATTGAGTAGCCAAGTAAACACATTAGACACAAAGAGGAACAAAAAGGGGGACAAAGGGTCTCATTGTCTAAGCCCTCTCCCTGAATAGAAAGCTTCCCTGTTAATAATAAGGGAGAAAGAGACTGAAGTAACACACTGTTTAACTCTTTGAATCCACCAGTCATCAAAATTCATCTTGTGCATAATAAAAAAGAGGGCCTTCCAATCCACCTTATCATAGGCCTTTTCTATATCGATCTTAAGGGCCATAACACCTTTGGAGCCTTTTTTCATTCTTTTAATAGCATGAAAGGCTTCGTGGGCAATAATGATATTGTCGTGTATCAATCTTCCATGAACAAAAGTTGACTGAGCAGGAGGAATGTTATCAAGAAGAATTTTTTTGAGGCGGGTAGTCAAGACTTTTGTGATATCTTTGAAAGAAAAGTTACATAAGCTTATGGGTCTGAAATGAGTAACTTTACTCGGGTTCTTCTTCGAAATAAGCACAATATTAGTTTGGTTGAGATCATGGTCCAAAACGCCATATTTAAAGAAGTGTTCAACCATTGCAATAAGGTCAGTTTTTATAGTATCCCAAAAGAACTGGAAGAAGAAACCTGAAAAGCCATAAGAGCCTGGAGACTTCATTGAACCCATTCCAAAAACCGTAGCTTTAATTTCCTCTAGATAGCTGTTGAACACTATTTTAAGGGGTGCAGAGATCATAGAACTCATATATTAAAAAAAAACAAGTTTTACATATATGAAGATGATTTTCTATTTGATTTTTCTTTTCTACCGAAGAGCAGCTTTTGTACTTTGGATGAAAATGAAATGTTTTGCTTCATCAAAATAAATAAATGAAAGATATAAGTTTGAGATTATAGTTCAAACGAGTTCATCACTTATGCACATGGATAGAGTCATGATTTTTTATCAGCAAGTATGAATTTATTAAATTTAAAAATCATACAAATAAATATTATCGTGTGTCTTATTAAAAATTTCTCTAAAATTTATGCTGGAAGAAAAGAGTACAATACAAAAATATTAAGACGACAAAACACCAAGACAAAAGAAAAAGAACAAAACACCAAAACGAAAACAGAAAAGCCAAACATTTAATACACAACAAGCTGAAACCAACGACTCTAAGATCGCAACTCGCCTAAACAAATCCATCACAAATCGAGGTCTCACCCAAATTATAAGCAAACCACCTGATGCACCTTTTTCACTACACCTGTCGAGATGGCTTCTGACCTTCTTCTTTGTGGCACTCCTCAAACCACATGCGATCCATGACAACACTACCGTAGTCATTCCCAGCTATTAGCGAACTTGTCAGACTTCGCTTTGTTCTTATGCGGTCGGTCTTGTCCTCTCTTATTCTGAAGATCCTCAACAGCTTGCTTATGTCTAGATGACAAAGAAATCACAACTATTTTTTCACTGCCTGCACCTTGTGTTCAACCTCGTTATAAACAGTTCCCACCTTGTAGGACTGCAATTGAGGTCCTATCATCATCTCTTCAAGACAAGGTTTATCCCCAAAAGACCCACCTAATTTAAGCTCTCCATTGTCCGTATTTACACATGCCACATCATCATCTGTTGTTTGCATCTCAACAACTTCTTCCTTCCATAGCATATTCGTCTGCCAAATCACATCATCAATCAAAATCATGTCACCATCCTCATCCTCATGCTCACGTTCTACAGTATCAAACGACTCATATCTCCTCTTAGGCGAACCTTCCTCTGAATCGACATCTAAACTATTTTTTACTTCACAATTACAACTTAAGTTTGGTAAAATCACAGGATCTGACTCGCTCACGCATATGTTAAAATTTATATCGTTAACACGAAGAGTCACCACTTCGTTAATTTTCTTTAAAGAAGATGTAACAACCTGTATGTTCTCCCTTTCGAATGATTTAAGTTTCTCAGTATTCTCATTAATACCAACAAATGAACCCCACAAGGTCGCCACATTTCGAAATGTCCCTCTAGACCATGCATGAGCAGGAACACCATACACTGAAAGCCAAACCTTTCGAGAAGAAAACCCCAAAGAGTCTAACCACTCTTCCGCTTTATCAAACCATTTATGCAATTCAACTAAGGGAGATCCTAAAAATTCTGCTCGCTTTTTCTAAGATTCAAAGACCAATAAAATTGTTAAACCTGATAAACGTATAAAGAAAATACCTGAATAACCTGCCGAGTTCAATGTCGAGGTCAAATCTCCTATCATCATCTACCTACCACACCATCCAACTGCACACAACTGAAGAACTGAGAGTTTATCCGCATCTACAATCCCTTGGATCTCACGCTGAAGGTTGTCAACCTTATCGCATCCAAGTTGCAATGGCACAATCTGATCCCCATTTGTACTCGTCCCTCGTAGCCATTTTCAGAAATTCTCTTCTTTCGCCAATAAGTCGATTGAACATTATACTTGACAAAAAATACCCTTATCGTCGCTCCAAATAATAAAAAGTCATCAAGACCTTCAATCATACGCCAGATATCCACCTTTCTGGCTACACGCACAAACCCAAACCGTAAACCGAAATCATTCGTTTATTCGGGATGAAAACATCGACGACATCACCATGATTTCTAAAAACCTTCCAAAGCCCTTGCCAATGGATATGATATGGCAGATTTGTGACATAGAGCGTAAAACTCTGTCGCCTACGGTCACCACTCCTTGAGTCACTTGCAGATTTGCCAAAGGAAATTTTTTCAGATAGTCGCTGCTCTCACAAGGATTTTTCAATCGCCGTTTAATTGTTCAATCACCTCCGCCCTCACCTGAAAATCAATCAATTCTTTATTTTTCAATCGTCGCCGCCCTCACTATTATGGGAATTTTCTCACAGGAATTCAATCGCCTCAATAGAGTCGGGATTAGATAATGAAAAGAGTAATAATTGTAAAATTAACATGACCTAATATATAATTAATCCAAAATTAAAATAACAAGACTTAATTCGATAAATAATCAAACTAGAGTTATATTTCGATATACAACCCTACAACTTAAACTTCTAAACTATAAACTAAAATCATAAATTCTAATTTTAAAAATGTGTATCAAATTTGTTTCATCAAAATAACAGGAGCTAAAATTATCATTAGACAAAATAATTGGTACACGAGCCCTTACATTTTCTTAATAACTCTGTGCTTGCATATTTGTGACCACCCTATGACCACAGAAAGTGGGACGATGGGAACCTCGATCTCTCTATCAATGATGATGGGTAAGCAGCACCTTGATCAGCTGGTCATCCAAAGTGATCGATTCAAGTAAGACAAGAAGTGGGCATTTTGGTTGGTTTTTGTTTCAGACATCTTACAACTTACTCTTCGGATCCATGCCAACTTATATCATTGACTATGACCTAACCGCCCTGCTTTACTTATGGTGTGTTGGAAATTGGAATCACTTCAGGCCTTAGGCTTGTATAAGCATAAAGCACTGCTTATTAATGGATCCCTGGTCCAGTCTGATACCCCATTTTGATACTCCTTTCTTACATGTCGATGACAGCCCAACAAGCGTGCTGTTTTGTTCTCAGACCTTTTCACCGTCACTATATTATCGCTCCCTAGTGCCTGCAACCTGCACAATGTCTTCTGCTCTAAACTCCATACACCAACAACAGGTGATCATGCCTTTTGAAAGCTCTGATTTCTCCACCATCTAAATGAAAATCTATATAAATATATGTATATTTTTCAGAGATATCAACTACTAGTTGATCGAGCTAGCAATATAGTCGGGGATGGACTAAGTGGGTGCCGGAGAAGATAGTCGCATCCCCTCAAAATTTCAAATCCCACGTAGTTTATGTATTTTCTTTATATTTTCTATCAGTAATTTAAGTTTATATTCCCTAAAAATTTTATAATTTCACTCTTCCTGTATTTCTAATATAACTCATTAACAGTTCGTACCCCTAACATGAAGTCATACGTACGTCCCTGAGTATAGTTATGGACAAGAGCATCTAAGATTAGTGGTTCGTACATGCAGAGTGCCTACTGAGAGTATGCACCGTAAGTGGAAATAGCAGAATACGTTATTTTTGGAAAGTGCATGGACGTTAATTCGTCAAACATCCATACACTTGGGCTTATTTTGGTGCCAACGCTAATGCAAGTGGGCGTCTCTTCATTCGGGGGCCCTATGCGGTTTTGTTCTTTGTTGGTCACTGTTTAGTTTTTGATTGCTTGTGATCAAGTAAAAAAAGAATTGAGTTAATCGAGTTGATAATTCTCATTTTATGATTTAATTTTTATTTTAATTCTTTTTAATAGAGTTAAACTTATGAAATTCAAGTCGAGTTTATGAAATTCGAGACGAGTCGAGTAATTCGAATTTCTGTTCAAATTTAATTATAAACATTTATAATGTTATGGTATTAATTGATACCAATTTAAACGGTTTTCTATCCCCTTATACGGTATACACATATTTCTTCAGGTTTTTCATATGTGATAAACTTATATCAAGCAAAGTTGAGAAACTCGACTCGAACTTGAAAATCAATCCACTAGTTACTGAAAATTTTCGAGCTATTCAAGTTTTATTTTATAACTTAAACTTTATTTAAAAGTTTTTGAGTCGATTCGAATCAAATTTATAAAATGACAATTTAAGTCAAATTTTTTCATATCAAATATAATCGAAAAAATTAACTTTTAGAATCGGGTTGATTTTTGCTCGTCTTTGCTTATGATTATGGTTTGTGCATGCAAAAATATTGAAAATTTTGAAATTTTAAGTTCTATAGTATCAGAACTTTTTCAATTTTGTTTTTATTTTAATTCAAATATATTTTGGTTATTAATATGATAATTTAATGTAATAATTGATTATAATAGTAGTTACTGGCACAATAGAAATCATAGGTACTATCGTATTACTCATCATTGATGTATAAATTTATACAAAGATTAAAATAGATTTTTTTTTTTTGTCTTATGTATATTCTAAAGTAAAAAAAGTTAGATTTATAATGTAGGGTTAGAATTTAACGTTAAAACGTAAGGTTTATTTTTTTAGTGTTGGAGTATTTATAAGACAACAAAAAGGGCATATGATTTTTTTATCGAGGATGGCTACCTATAAAGTATAATACGTCCTAAGATTAAAAGGGACCGGATATTAAATTAGTAGCATGGATGTGTCGAACACAGCCATTCGAGGATCACATGACCACCCATAAGAAACCATTTTCATACCAAAGCATAGATGTTGCTATGTCCAATTAATGTTAAGCTACACATATCTTTATCAATTCAAAAGAAAGGTACGATGTGTCAATCAATCCAGCTAATACCACAAAGATATATATATATATATATGGTCCAATTGTTGTGTGTATATGTTTTTAGTATAAATATCGATATTTAATTTGTTAATTGATTATATATTAAATGTTATAAAAAGTTATTATAAAATATTTTTATTAATTTATTTTATTTTAAGTATAAATATTAAAATCTGAAAAATTAATTTTAATTAAATGTCGGGATTCAGAACTTTAAAACCACGTTAGTCTGCTGAAATTTCAACTCCATTTATCAATTAAATGCCCATTTCCGTTAGGTAGGTAGCTAAAAGACGAGGGAGAGCACAATGTAAACGTCATGCTGACACTTTTTCCCACGTGTATGGTTTCGTGGAAATGCATCAACCATAGTTATACCTTTCCAATCATTTCCTTCAAATGGCCTAATATTTATTCTATAAAATGCTTAAATTATTAATATTCCTTTTTCAAATTCAGAAATAAAAATATTATATATTTTGTTGATAGCGTGTAACACTCAGACTTCTATTTAGTATAAAATGTGAAAAAAAGAAGATTTTTGCAACCAAAAGCATTGAGGTAGGGTCAATTCTTAGTCATAGTTTTTTCCAATTTATTTTAAAGCGTATGGTTTGTCCTAAACCGAAAAGATAATAAAATCTGCCAGCCATTAATGCCATTTCGAATCAAACTAAAAATATCAGAGTTTTAGTGTATTCTAAAGTCTCTCACCAAACTCTTCTCCGTTCGGCTTCTTCAATCTCAGTCACCGTTTTGCTGTGGCCTTCACAGCCATCACCAGCGTGTTCGTCATTGCACCCCGACAGCCATTCGCGCCGAGCAGCCGTTGTTCGCCGTGAAAACTGATCTGAAGGTTAGGCGAGAACCCATTCTAGCTATCCTCTGTTTTTCGCGATTTTTAGTCGCCTCTGTCAAACATTCGCCGCACCGCCTCCACCACTTAACTTCTTGCGTCAAGGCGAGCAAAACCCATAGCTCTGATCTTCCGTCCATCAGAGTTTTGAAGGTCGTCGGAGTTACGAGAAAACCCTCGATTTTCTCCATTTTGGCCAATTTTCGCCGTTCCAAGGTCGTGGTAAGGCTCGAAACCTGGTAAAATGGAGATTAATCTCTGTTTTCTGTATTTTGGGAGTGTTTTTCAGCCTATATAGGCAGCGTGTGGCGACCACGTGCCGCCGGAGATGATTTTCGACCACCATGGCCGGTTCACCTTTGAACCGAGTCGGTTCAGCATTGAGCCGTCCTGGCCAGACCCAATTTTGCCTATCGAATTGGTAGCAATGCTTGCTTTTTGGGTTGGGCCGGCCTATTTATTAAGGCCGATAGCCTCTAGGCCTTGAACCCGATCTGTCTGACCTAAACCTGAATCCGTTTGACCCGAAACGTTTTAGTCCAACCCAACCCGAACCGAGATAACTCACCGAGTCAACCTGTCCAAGTCAACTCAGTTTATTTTGACCGTTGACCATTGAATTTGATTAAAAAGTCAACATTTTTTCTTCTAAAAATCTATATTTTATGTTTTTTCATGAGTCTGTTTCATGAAATTCTAACCTGAAAGCCTCCGAATTTGACCTTAAATTCGAACATACATATGTATTTAAACTATTCATTTAAGAGCATTTATATTGACTAAATGACTGATATGATCTCTTGTGTATTTAAAGGTACCGAGACTCACCCGACCGATCGTCGCTCAACCCAGCTCCTCCCGATTCACTCACAAGTGCGCACCCATAGTTACTCATATGATCTTAAAAACTCAGTGAAATTATTAAATTAGAAATTATTCTCTTGTAGTAACATTGTTCCGTTATGATCTAAGATCTAGCATCGCTGCAGAGCGTAGCGAGGCAGATGCCCAGTAGACTTTTTGACAAGCTTTTTGAGGTGTGTTCCGTGTGTGCTATATTACTGTTTTAAATGAGTTGTGCAAATAATTTTTTTGTACATGTTATAGAATATTCTCTAATTTGAGCATGAGTACTTTTTTGTTTTAAAAGCACGTATATTTTATCTGTTTGAAAGTATGTCCTATGTCCGATCTAAAATTGAGATATCTAATTTTTGTTTTACTGAGATATATACATGTTTGTCTTATGTT
Source organism: Hibiscus mutabilis (assembly GCA_019671005.1). Classification (NCBI taxonomy): domain Eukaryota; kingdom Viridiplantae; phylum Streptophyta; class Magnoliopsida; order Malvales; family Malvaceae; genus Hibiscus; species Hibiscus mutabilis. The sequence goes on from JAGYYJ010001010.1 coordinate 39,550, forward strand.
TTCTGATGATACTGCAATTTATTATATTTTTATAGATTATACCTAATATTTTTATTAATTTTCTTTGGGTCGGGTCGAGTTTAATCTAGTTTTTTATTAAAATTTTAAGGTCAGAACGAGGTCGAATTATACTTTTATTATATTGAGTCAGGTCGAATTATACTTTCATTATCAATGGTCGAGGACAGGTAGTTGAATATGAATCTTTACCTACCGTTTGCTTTGAATATGGTAAATATGGCCACGTGTAGGATATTTGTCCTACTATTGCAAACCCTTTAGGGAAAGTGAGTCCCCCTCAAGAAGCACCACCGATACCCCCAGCTCCCATACAAGATTCTGCCCCTTATAGCCCGTGGATGACGGTTGAGAGACGTCAACGTCGACCCTTCTGCAAGGATACTAGTAGTAGTTTGGCCCCTAAGGATGTGGTTGTATTCGAGTCTCGCTTTAATCTAATCTTTAAAAAAAAATCCCCTGGAACAATCGACAAGTCCCGCGGACCCCCTGCTGCACATGAGGCGTTACCCCCTGTAACTCCTGAAGTGTTGCCCCCACTGCTCCTATGGCGTTACCCATTGCTCCTCTTTCAATACCACCTGCAACCTCGGCTACTGCCCGGGAAAGGCGAGTATTGATCCTCGCCCTGTTAAGCCACAAGGGCCCCTTGCCGTTCGCAAGCCTTTACAGGTTTATCGCCCGATTACTTTTATCCATCCTCGAAGCTGATCACCCAACAAGCCCTCAAGAGTTCAACACCCAGTTCTAGCCGTCCTCCTATTTTTGGCCAAAGTGCCATGCAGGTTGATAAAGCTATGCACACGGCTGTGATCGTAAGTGAGAATGCAGATCAGAATATGGTCGTGACAAGCCATAGTCAGGCTCCCCCACCAGTGCACATGCGTGAGCCTCCTGATGATATCATGTATCGTGCTACTCCTTCCAATCTGGACCTAAATATGGTTGTCCATGATATAAATCAAGCTGGGCAACAAGAGATCGCACTCTCGGCTCCTCCTAGTGCATCCATTGATGCTCCTGCGACCTCAATGCAGGTTTAATACGCTCTTCTTCTCGTCATTTTTTATAATAAATATTACAGCTTTATGTTGGAATGAGCATCCTAAGTTTCTAACAGTCGCTAAGCAGTATCTAAGGGACTATAAACATGACTTCTTTGGTATTATAAAACCACGTAACAGTGAGGCCAGAGCTAATTCTGTTATCAGTTTGTTGGGATATCTTTACTCGTATCGTATTTAGACTTTAAGCTTTTCGGGGAGACTATGGCTTTGTTAGTGTGCCACTGTTACTGTTCAGGTCTTCCTTCATCACTTTCAGTTCCTTCATTGTAAAGTCACATGTAAAACTTTGGGAGTTTCTATCCTTGTCACTTTGTTCTATGCTAGCCCTTCTTCTGCTCTTCGTAAAGCTCTTTGGCCTCATCTTTGTCATCTTGCCTCGACTATAAACCGTCCTTTGTTCCTTATGGACGACTTCAACTCCACTTTTGATGCATCAGAAAAAAAAGGTGGATCGGGTTCAACCAGAGCCAGTCGGGACTTTTAGAATTTTACCTTTGACTGTGGACTTCGTGACCTAGGTTTCCAGGGACCTAAATTCACTTGGTCGAGAGAGAACACATATGCTCTTCTTGACCGTATGATTCGTAATGAGTATTGGGATGAGTCTTTTTTGGAGACATCAGTGACCCATCTTTTTCGCATGCGCTCAAACCACAGGCTGGTATTGCTTCAGGTTGGACACGTCTATCGCTCTCCTCGCTATTTTTAGTACTTCATGGGCTAGCAGCATCATATTGATTTTGAGAGAATAGTGCAAGACAATTGACATACCTCGGTTTCTCTTTTCAAAACCATATCCAAGTTTACTGCTGCAGATGATGTTTGCAATGTGATTGTATTTAGGTATATTTGGGCGAAGAAACACTCTATTTTGGCCAGGCTTTGAGGCGCTCAAAAAGCCCTTGAACGAAGGCACACCAATTTCCTAGTTAACCTTGAGCATGAGCTTCGGATTGAGCTTGAAGCCCTTCTTGATCAGGAGAAGATGCTATAGAAGCAAAAATCTTGTACAGATTGGATAACTAAAGGTGATAGTAACACTGCCTACTTTCACAGTAAGGCTGCGCAACGAAAAGTGCGCAACAGGCCATTCTTTGAAAAAAATTTATGAGAGTTGGTGTGATGATGAGCTTGTCTTACGTGATGAGGCAGGCCGATTTTTTCAAGCTTTATATGCTTTGAATGAAAGTACCGTGAGCTCTTACCCCTATACAGGTTACTTTTATACCGTTCTATCGTCCACAATGATTCATTTGAGTGTCGTTCCATCCTCACAAGAAATTTATGATGATTTAAGGGATATGTCTCCTCTTAAATCTCCAGGTCCTGAAGGTCTACACGCTAATTTTTTTTAGAAACAGTGGCATATTGTTGTAATGACGTTTGTCGTGCAATTTAGTCTATATTTCAAGGGGAAATCTTGAGTCGACATTGAACTGTACCAATCTTGTTCTTACCTAAGGTTGATGTTCTGTAATCATTTGTGGATTTTCGACCAATTGACCTTTGCTCAGTCATTTATAAGTTGCTCACCAAAATTATAGTATGCCATCTGAAGCCAATCATGCCTACTCTCATTCACCAAACTCCATCAGGCTTCATTTCTGGTCGGTTTATCATCGATAATGTCATTTTAAACCAAGAGATTGTCCACTCTATGAAAGGCAAGAAAACCAAGAAGGGATGGATGGCCGTAAAGATTAATTTAGAGAAAACATTTGATAAAATTCGATGGTATTTTCTTCAGGATACACTTGTTGAGGTGGATTTTCCTCAAAATCTTATTCGCCTAATAATACACTGCGTCACTTCATAGACTATTCAGGTCTAATGGAATGGCTCCCCTTCGTCAGCTTTCTCTCCTGAGCGTGGAGTTAGGCAAGGTAATCCCCTATCACCATATTTGTTCGTCTTGACAATGGAGCGTTTGGGCCACGCTATTCGTGAGGCCGTGTCTAATGGTTCATGGATCTCATTTTGTATGGCTCGCACGGGTGTTCCTCTATCGTATCTCTTGTTTACAGACGACATTATTTTATACGCGAGAGTGAATCTTGGGCAAGCTCAGAATATTTTGACTATCTTGAATGAGTTTGGACAACACTCCGACCACAGGGCTAGTACTGGCAAATCACAGGTCTATTTTTCTCCTAACACTAATATGGCTCTTAGAGATGAGATATGTATGACTCTTGGCTTTCAACAAACATTATCCCTTGAAACGTATCTGGGGGTTCTGATCCTTTATCAGCGTATGAGGTATGCTAATTTTGACTTCATTTTAGATCGACTATATGCCAAACTAAGTGGTTGGGCGGCAAGAACGTTATCCTTGGCCGAAAAGATCACCCTTGCAAAATCTATGCTAGCTGCCATACCCTTATATTTTATGCAAACCGCTAAACTTCATGTGCATGTTTGCACGGAAATAGATAAGATCATTCGTGGGTTTATATGGGGCACTACTACGACACATAGAGAAATCTCTCTTGTCAATTGGGAAGCAATTACTCAGCCTCTCTGTAATGGCGGGCTTGGTGTATCTCGCTCTAATAAACGCAATATGGCTTATATGTGCAAACTCGCTTTTGCTTTGGTTAGTCGTACGGACGATCTGTGGGTTAAAGCTGTTCGGCAAAAATATTGGGTCATTTCCTTATGTCCCTATTCCATCTCTTGACCGTAATTTCCCCTCTTTAGAGAGGTATTTCACTAGTGTGGAAATCATTTTGCATCAACATTTTCTGGCTTCTTGGTGATAGTAGTAAGGCTCATGTGTGGAATGATGTTTGGGTTCCAACGTTAGGGCAGTTAAAAGATTATATGAGATCACCGGATATTCCTCAGAGTAATCATCACTTTGGTGATCTTATCGGTATTGATGATGCGTGGGATTTGGCCCGTATTTCTACTTTTTTTACACCTGAAGCTGTTCCTCATATTATGAGCATATTGCCATCTTCTCCATCTCATGCGAATGATTCCATTGCTTGGAGTCGGACTACATCAGGAGTTTTACGCTCAATTTGGCTTATAAAGCCTTTGTAGATGCTTTTTGGGCAGATAGCAACATCATATGGCAACAAGTTTGGTCGCTCTTTGTCCCTCAATGCATCCGAACACTTTTTGGCTTGTTGTTCTCCATCGCCTTATGACCAATGAAGAGAGAGTTCGACGTCGCCTAGCATCAGATCCATCTTACTCTATTTGTGGCTACCATAAGGAGTCGATCCTCAATATCCTTAGGGATTGCCTTTCCACTTGCAGCTTATGGCAAGTTATTGTCCCCTCGAAAAATCATGAGGCCTTCTTCTCGGTGCCCCTTGACAGTTGGGTCATTAAAAATGTTAAAGTCTCTACGATAATAGGGAATATCACTCCACCGTGGGGTCTCTTCTTTGCCTCCTTAATATGGCAGTTATAGAAATGAAAAAATGGTTTTATTTTCACCGACTCGTGTTTATCGCTGCAAGATATCTATCGCATTAGTCTCGCATGGGCTTCTTACTATGTGAGCCAGGTTCCATCCCCTACTCTTGCTCAACCAGCACATGTCGAGGCTCTTGCTTGGCAACCACCGCCTGTGGGTTGGTCCTGCCTCAATACTGATGCAGCAGTCTCCTCCGTGTCAAGCCTAGGCGGTATCGGAGGGCTGATTCGCGGACCTTCTGGTGAACGGATTGTCGGTTATAACAAACAGGTAGGAGTCACTACTCCTTTGCAGGCTGAGTTATGGAGTCTCTTTATCGGCCTCCAGGTTGCATAGAATATGGGCTTTGAACGTCTTCAGATTCAATATGATTGCAAGCAAGCCATTGATCTCGTCCTTTCTACCTCCGATGTTCGGTCTTTGCCGCTAGTTCAAGCCATTAAGTCTTTGCGTGCCCATGCTTGGTACACTGAGATTATTTGGGTCCCTCGAGAATGCAATATGGTTGCGGATAACTTGTCCAAGATGCCGACGCCTCAGTCCTTTAACCTTGTTCTCCATGATGAAGCTCCTCTAAGCATTGCCCCCTTGCTTTATCGTGACGTTTTTGGACCACTATATTGTAGAACTGTTCGACCATAGTCTCTAAGCTCGAACTTCTTTCAATTCAAAAAAAAAAATAAAAAAAAATTGAGACATTGTCAGATTAATGGGTGAAAGTACCTAATATGTCCCTCTATTATAGGGACATGTTCAAATTGGTCCTTTTACAATTAAATGGATTAATTTAATTCCTTTTATACCTGATTCAGATTAGTATTTTTATTATTGACAAGTTAATCTCGTATTAGTAAAAAGAATCAAATAATGCTAAATTGTAGTAGAATTAACATTTACTATTAAAAATGTCATTTATTGTTCAACATACTTAATATTTTCTAAAAAATATATGATCTTGTAAATGATATCTTTTGCTTTGAGTCAACTGTAATTGGAAAAAAAATTATGTATTTTTTAAATAATAAATGTGAACTCTTTTAAGTAGGGATGTGCATTATTCGGTTTTAACCGAATTAACCGACCGAACCAAATTTTTTTTTGTTAATTCCGTAGGTTAATTTTAGGTAAGTTCGGGTAACGGTTAATTTTTTTGAAAAATTTGGTTATCAATTAATTCAGTTCAAAATTGGTTAATTAATCGAATTAACCGAAATTATTATATATTATATATTATATATATTACATATATTTATTTTTGGTCATTGAACTTTTAAAAATTATAAAATGATCATTAAATTTTTTGATATATTATAAGATGTTCATTAAACTTTTATCAAATTAGTATAAAATGAAAGTTCAGTGACTAAAAATGTCATTTTACCATAATTTAGTGACCAATTGTGTAATTTACCCAAAATTTTATAACAAATTTCGGTTAATTCGAAAACTAGCCGAATTAACCGATATAATTTCAGTTCGGTTAATTCGGTTAAGGCTAATTTGGTTCGGTTAAAGGTTAAAGTTCTAAAAATTTCGGTTAATTCGGTTATGGCTAATTCGGTTCGGCCACCGACCGAATTAACCGAATGCACACCCCTACTTTTAAGACTAGAACATAGAAAGGTTTTGAATTCTTAACTGGTAAATAATCAAATTCAAATTAAGGAGTCGAAGTCAAATTTATCTATTTTCAAAACTGTTAACGAACTAGCAAGTATTTATACTTTTTTAAAAAATAAAAACTTAATTTATCTAATTACAGAATTCTCAGAGACTTAAGAACTACTAACACAAAATTGAAAATCAAGATTTACTTTAATTAGATTCAACATAAAAAACCATTGAATTAATCAAAATTCCTATCTACAAATGACCTTCATTGAAATGAAATCTCGGTTAACATTAGAGTTTAATTTAGATGTTAGCTATCCATGTAAGCATAAATGAGCACAAACGCAACATAAGGTCATCGAAAATTCATAAATACTTCTAGATATTATCAAAATCGTATACCAAATTAAGATGTGGTAGCACCACTTTCGAACACATTTAATACTTGAAACTATTGCGACAACGCCTCAAATCCCGTCGAATATATCTAACACGACTACACAAAAACTAAAATTTTATAGATCTTCTAAGCACTCAAAACTTCACTTAGATAGAATATGTAATTCTTGTATTTGATGCTTATGGACCTTAGGCTAAATGAATATTTTAAGGGGTTTTTCCATAAACCCCACAAATTAGATATTTTTGCCCCTTAACGTTCACATTGTGGTGTGGCAACTCACTCACAAACCACATGCATTCCTTAACGTGGGTAGTTGAAGATAGAGGGTGGTGAGAAACGTGGGAATCAGTGGGGTTTTAGACAGACGCGATAAGAACGATCGCACAGGCCCCCCCGAGAGAGGCTCTAAAAATAGAGAACTTAAGCTAAATAGTTGTAAAAAAATATAAATTTATACATATAATTATGTGTGTATATATATAACATTTATCTAAAACTTTAAACATGCAAAAAGAATAACATCTTTTAAGTGAAAATGTTTGATTTTTAGATGTTTATAAGTCAACTTTTTGTTGCTCAAGAAGATAATATAATAATATTTTTTCTATTAAGATAATTTTTTGGAAGAAAAAAATTTATATCTCTTACCAATTATACATTAAGGGCCGTATTTTAAGAATTATACAGGGATTCCAAAATCTTTGAACCGCCCCTGATGGGAACAAACCCAGGAACTACACACAACATTGTATTGTTTATGAGTACTTAAAGTCAAAACATAATGCATGAATCATAAAAAAAAATCAAATGACCTAGGAAGAGAAACAAAGGGTAAAAATCACATAAAGCTCTTGGTAGTCTCCAAATTATCAGCACCACCCTCCAACTTCTCCATCTCTATGTTTGCTTGCTTTTCTTTTACAGTCTCATCCTTGTTGGTAGTACACATGGACTGATGTAACTTATAACTGGGAGATGCTCTTTCCCTCCACACACGATTTTTTTTTTTACTTTTTAATTATATAATTATTTTAGAAAAACTAAATAAATTAAGAATTTGCTCATTACTTTCAAACATTTATAAATTGCTCTCCATCTTCAATACTAGCTCCGTATTTAGTAGTACAAATGACATTTTAAGCATCTCGGAACTACCATTGATGACTTAATTAAAGGTTTGGTATCTAAAATTGGTGCAACCCTGTTTCCCTAGGAAAACACCCTGAATGCCCAAACCCTCAATGAAACTAGTATTTGCAGAGATGGGAGTGGTTGGGAGAAAGAACGAGAAATAGGGTTGCGTTGGAAGTAGATTTCAAATTCAAATAAATTTATCATAAATACAATTAGACTTTTAATCTTTCCAAATCCGACCTTAGCTCAGTTGGTAGAGTGGAGGACTGTATTAGGTGTTTATACTCCTGTTTGATATCCTTAGGTCGCTGGTTCGTATCCGGCACGTCGGATTATTTTATTTTTAACACCAGATATTACTTTTTATACTACAATTGTCAAATCTCCAACTCTTTTTCTTTTACCATTACCATTACAAACCCAGTCTCATCGTTCATAAACAATTTTATTTTATTTATAACTATTAATATGTAATTATTTTAGATCAGATATTACAAAAGTCTATCATAAAATAATTATCAATTCGTTTGATTAAATTTGGAACATAAGATATCTCAGGTTTAATAATTTATTTAAGGCCTCGACCTTACCATTTTGAAACAATTTTAATTTTTTTATAATCTAATATTTTATAGATATTTAAAGATTATATGTGTATTTTAATTTTTTTAGAAGTATTCGATTTTTTATATAACTTTTTTGTAATTTTTGTTGACAGAGATCAATTTGTGTATTTTGAAAATTGTCGAGAGATTTAAATGATATTTACAAAATTTCATATTCAGATGATTCGAATGGTGAAATTTAAATAGAACCGAACTCAATTTTTTAAAAAAAAAATCGTACTTTTATAATTTGCAGAGATGAAATGTTTGGGATGGGAGAATAATGAGAAATTGGGTTGTGTTTGAAGTTGCTTTCAAATGTAATCTATAAAAAAAAATATAAATTTGTCATCACACCATTCGAATCCGACCTTAGCTCAGTTGGTATGAATTTTTTTAGGGACTTGATTTAAAAAAAATAAAACCACAATTTGGCAATAGAAAAACTGCAGTTAAGAAGCAACCATTCTGTCAGTCTCAAGTACATTAGAAAAACACAATTGGAACAGTTACCACCAACTTTATTTTTTTAACTAGCTAAACAAACCAATTCAATATTTACACCGATGTCAATGAATCCCAATTTTCTCCACCATCCATGCCAATCTTCAACATGTCTGCCTCACCCTGCTCAATAAACATTGCCATTTTAAAGTCCGAAACAATCTAGTAACAATGTAGAAATAATAAGTATCGTCATGACTCGATCGAGCCTGTTGGATCGTATCGCGAAAACATAAACCGGAGTTGTTATCTTCGGAATGGATTATGTTCTCATGATATGATCCAACGAGCTGGACCGGATAATGGACAATGAAAAGCACATTGATGATTGAACCAACCTCCTAGGAGAGTTGCTGATGTTTCTCATCTTTCTGGTATCCTCCATTTTGGCTGATTCATTTTTCTTTTCTTTAATTACTGCTTCTTTCTTCACTCGTTTAGATTCCACTTCCATGGCTCTTGACAGTGCTTCAACCTTCTTCATCAGCATCTATAAAAAGAATTACCTCTTTCAGTAACTCATACATGCATGCATACTTACATAGAGAGACATTGATAAGGGAACAAGTACTAGTGCTTCACCTTTATTTCTTCTTCTTTAGCATTCAAACTGCTATCTTTAGCCTCACAAAACTTCCTTAGATTGATCACCTCTTTCTGAATCCTATCGTACAAATACCCCGAAACCATATCTTTGGCACCGCAATCCGCAGCGTCACCAGCGTCACCATCTTTCCGTACATTTGTGTCCGCATTTACCTTCGTTTCTTCATTTTCCTTTTCACTACTATCAGCAACCTTACACCTAGACGCCCACAGATTTTTCCTTACCATATTTTCTTCTGGTGCAGCCCTGTTTTTCATGCTGCCACCTTGTTTCATTCTGGCATTGGCTGTTCCCATTTCTACACTCAGCCGCTGCAGCGAAGAGCCACTCATGGTGGATCCCCTTGGCTGTGAGGTAGACCTCTTCCTTTGTCCACTGCTGCCTGTTAAAAGCCCTAAGATATTGCTGGACTTGGCTGGTTTCGGTGATAAACTTGATACATGTTTCAAGCCATCTTCTAATATCTTCAGCCTTAGTTTGAATGTCTCCTTAAGCTGTGCTTCTGCCTTTGCTGTTCTCTCTGCCACTGCTAGTTTGTCCTTCAATCTCTGCATCTCCGCCTGTAAACACATGAATTTCATGTTTCGATAAATACGCTACGTTCAAGGCAATTTATCACCATTGACTTACATTTGTTAGCTTATTGAATATGCATAGAATGTCCAAGAATTTACCTGCAGCAGCCTCCTATCTTCCAGCCATTGCTTGACAGGCATTACTTTGTCATTATCATCCTTCCATTCATTCGCTACCACGGCCGCAACACGGTTTGCTGAGACTTTAACCCTTGCAAGTTCTCTCTCAAGTGTCCTCTTTTCTTCCTGCATTAATTGACGCATTACTGTTAACAACTATATGAAGAACAAACTACGATAGTTCGTGTACGCATTGAACATACATTAAGTTCAGAAATTTGTCTTTGATAGTCTCGGATAGAATTAGAAGCAGCCCCACCAGCCAAAATCACCTCCTCGAGTTCCTTAATAGTTTGACTTAGCTTTTCGACCTCTAACACCTTTTGGCGATTAGTTTTCTCAAGGATTTTGTTCTCCTCCTGCATTAAGGCATATGATTTCGATTGGTTAAAACAGTCTCGAATCCCTTATTAGTAACAAAATGCAGAAGAGAACAAAGTGTTCAATCGGTCCGTTTGGTTAACTTGCCTGAAATATCTCAATCTGTCTCCTTAACTCAAAGTTCTGGTTTTGAACCTCCTCAACTATCAAAGCCCTTTCTAAAGCACTATTCAAAATCCTCTCCGCTTCAAGCAGAGCCGACTCTTTCGACTTAGTGAGACGTTCTAATGCCCTCTTATCCTCCTGCAGCGCCGCAATCTCGTTTTTGTACATTTTAATCTCCGCCTTCCAGAGGTGCAATGACAGACACAATTGAAACACCATCATCATCCTTTTGATTTGCATGCACTCTTCTGAGAGTTGCTTCAGCAGCAAACTGAGCAGCCAATGCATCTTTCTTCTCGTTCGTCAGCTTCTTGATTTCGAGGTTCTGCGATTGAATATGATTAATTCACCACCATTCGTTAAACATATAATAGAAGTCCAGATATCAATATCAAGAAAACTAAAGGCACCTAACCTTATATTCAACGACATTCTCAGTGACCCTATGTTTCTCATCCAACTTCTGAACTTCACTCTGGAGCTGAACATTATGTTACATTAATCAAACATAATCACATTAATTAAATACATTAATCCAACGTATTATAATAAAAAGATAGTTTACTTCTTTATGGCCTTATCCTTCAATGCTTCAGTTGCTCTCAAAGCTTTGATTTCAGCCTGGGCATAACTTAACTCCCTTTCCTTTTCTGGAACAACATTCACCATGGTCAGTAACATATAGCAGTTTCAGAAAGAAAATCATCAGACAACCTTTGAGTTGGTTCTGCAATCGGGTGAGCTCTAACACGACAGGGTTCGGGTGAGGCTGATCATGGCCTGCAAATGATTCCTCAGGACACACCTTATTTTTGATATCGTGTTTATGTTTCTGGCAGTCGATAGTCGATACTGCACCCGATGATACCAGCAGCAGCAGCAACAATAACAATATAACAGAAGACTTGGGGTTGTTAAGGAATAATATATATAATTATATATAATATAACAAAAAGTGAGAGAGTTCATTACTTGAAGGAATTGACGCAAAGAGAGGAAAGCTTACCTTAATCTTAAGCAAATATCCGATAGCAACTAAGCCGGCCTAGCCGGTTGATTGTTTCATTGTCTTGGACAGTAGCCATCACTTTCATTCTTTTGATTATATCTTGACAATGATGTCAACTTTAATTTCCTTTATCTAAATGATTCACTCTCATAAATATATATATACATTTATACATCCAAAAGTGTATTAGCTGGTGCCATTTGCTGCAAACTTTAGTGTATGACAGATAAATCTAAAAGCAACTAAGCCAATAATGGGGAGACAAATCGAGAATTTTAATTTATCTTTACTCTAATCATTTTATAAATCGAAATGCTTTGCTTGGTTGTCATTCTTTTCAACATTCTCTCTGGAATCCAGTAGCTATGTTCATATTCAAGTTTGACATTTCTTAGTTGTATGAACTTATATATTATCTGTAGGTTACGTACCCTTATCCTGGGATGGTTGAGATTTTCTAGCTTGGTAATGTCATGGTGAAAGCTACTTTTGAGAAAAAAATGGATTCCTTAGGCTTTAAATATTGCAGAAACCAAGGGCTTGTTCTTGTATGGAGGGCACTCAAACACAGAGTTTGAATGAACCAAGTTAATGAGGTATTCATGACCCTAATCTGAAAGTGATTAAAACAAGCAAATGTCTTCAAACAACAATCACTATATGTATATAAAAACCATAACCCCTCATCAAATCTTAGCTTTAAAGTGATCAGGGATGGGTCTAGATCAAACATCGGGAAAGATAAGATTTAATTTATATAATATTTAAACTTACAAATACCTAAATTGTTGTTAGACTAAAAATTGAGGGCACAACCCCTCCCACCCCGTCTTGAGGATTGAATATACGGTATTATTATTTACAGTCAATTCCACCATATATCCCTAAAATATGACTCAAATTTTAAATTGGTTCTTAAACGTTAAAACATTTTAATTGAGTCCACAAAAAAATATCAATTAGAAAGTTTTTGAGTTCTCATCACTCCTTTTTCACTTGTTAAACGTCTCGTCTGGATTGAGACAAAAGAGATTCATGAAGGTTTTTTTTTCTTTTCGATGGACGTCATATGTTCTTTTGAATGATTCGTTTTTTTAGTGGACTTTTAGTTTTTTGTCTTTGTTTGAGTTTTTAGTGGACTTTATTTTTATTAAATCTGGATGTCATTGATATTTGAAATGCTTTTTATTTTTTATTGAATGTAGAATTGATAAAAAAATACTAACTTGAAAATCAAGTTTTTAAACATTTAAAATTTGAAAATCAATGTTAAAAACATATGACATCTTTAAATTTGACATGTTAAAAACATTTCTTTTCATTTTAACATGTCAGGGTGAAGCCATAAATTTTTTGGGTCAAAATGTAAATTTTTATAACTTTACAATTTTATCACTGTATTAGTATATAACTACAAATTTTAGGGTTAACTCATAATCTTATCATTTTAAGGGACAATAATGCAATTTACCGCTATTAATTTATAAATAAGTTTTAATGTTCTCTGCATCAAATTCAAACTAGAATTTAACACTCAATCTGAAGGAAAGACCTAATTGATTGAGGATGCAATTTAAAAATATTTTCAAAGTTTGGGGATCAATTTAAAATTTAGGTTATAGTTTGGGGACTTTTAGTGGAATTAATCCTCTTAATTTAAGCAAAAAAAATTTGAGTTGGTGGGTGATGAGAGAGGCGACAAAGGGAAGAGTCTACCGGTCAACTCACCAACACCCAATGACGGAGACAAAACAATAAACCTTGCTTAAGGTTAAGGGTTTGCGATGTTAATTATACCTTAATTGAATTCTTACACTAATCTTGTCTTGAAAGTGATGTGGATTGCGATTAAGCTAAGCTTTGGAAGAGTCTTTCCTTTCGTCTTTCTTTTTTTATGAGTAAACTTCGTCATTAGTCACTGAAACTTTAATGTCTATCTTGTTTTAGTTATTAAAATATAAAAAATTTGATTTTGTCACTAAAAATTTTAAATTTTTACTTTTTTATAATTGCACCATTAAATCATTAATAATAAAATTATGTGTGGGTTGACGTGGAAGCCAAAAGGCATTATTTATTTATTTTTTGACGTGACATTTTTTACCTCATCTTATTCATCAAACTTGGAGTCTTTCCCCATTTTCAACTACTATAAAAAATTGTTGATTTAGATTTTTCAACCAGCCTTCTTTTAAATTCATTGTGAAATTAAACGAAATTAAACAAAAATTTATTATTTTGGGGTTTGTTTCAAAAAATTCAAACAATGAGAAGTATTCTTCTGAGAGATGAGCAACATATATTGAAACTAATTTCATCAAATGATCGCTAGAAGAGATCACATTATTAAAATGTTAAAGTTTTGGATAGATTTTAATCGATTTTAAATGGGTTTCATAAAAAAACAAACTAAAAAAAAAAGAAAAGAAAAATATAAATATTTTAGTACTGATTTTTGTTGCAAACAATGACCGATAGGTGGCCAAAGTAATTTAGAGTTTTTGTAATAAAAAGAGAACATAACAATAACATAATTACGTCACTAATAATTTAACGGTCCAATAACAATGACAAAGTTGAAACTTTTTATAACCAATTGACCAATACTAAACAGACCCTAAAATTCAACGATTAATGGTGTAATTTAATTATTATTACTCCTACTTTTTTTTATAGGTTTGAGTTTCGTAAATTCTTGTTTGATTGCTCTTTGTATTTATTCCATCTTGAATAAAATCGTACCAAGGGCTTTATGCCTTTTTCTGTCCGATAAAATCTGGAAGGGAGAGGTCTATTTCGCGTTCGACGTTTAGTTGTAGTGACGCTGTGTTGGAAAAAATGGCTGTCTTAATCCGACGACCAAAAGGGTGTGGTTAGGGGCGGCGATCGGCGGCAGAAGCGGTGACGATTTGAGTTTGGATAATTTTATGGATTTGAGAATTGTTTTGTAAAATTTTCAAAGTTTCATAATTTTTTGAAAATTAAAAATTCTGAAATTTTTTCCTTAAAAAAAATTTAAAAATAAAATTAGTACCACGTGTCGAGTATTGATTGGTTGACAATTTTTTTAACACCCCTTTAACGATCAAGCACCTAAAATTATAACGGTTGAAACTTTAGACATTTATTTTTATAAAAAAAATACTTTAGGCACCTAAAGTTTATAAAAGATATACTTTAAGCACCTATTTTTCATTTAAGCCAAAATAAAATGATAACATAATTTATTACACAAAAAAGAGTAGATTTAAAAAGAAAAAATACGCACTGCACCGGTCAGATTAGACACTTCATCTTTACACCAAAGAAAATTTATGCGATCCATTGTAGAAAGGGTTACTAAGGAGTTGTCAAAACATGAACTAGATGTAATTCTAAAATCAACAATCACCTTTCATGTCTATTCCCAAAGACAATGATTCGTTGTACATTTTTTATTACATCGGCCAACAACTTAAAAGGGATCAAACTGTCCATGACTATCGACAAACATGAATACGAAACAAACCCGTGAGAGTCACTAATCAAACACCAAAAACGTACCATAAGACAAAGATGTACCATAAAAATAGAGAAAATGTGTCACAAAAGTAGAAGAAAACGCAACAAATTATATAAAAAACAAAATAAACATATTTAAATAAAAAATATACATTATAGACTATCGGCAACCAGCATTAAAATAAATATTATTATAAATTAAGTAAAAAAGAAAAAAAAAGCAAACGAGAAAGAGAACAGACAAATATTATTGAGAAATAAACAATTGGTTATAAAATGCACTTTAATTCTTACAGGTGAAAAATCGAAGAAGAATAGAGAAATTTTCAATTTATAACCGTTTCAGAAAAGCAGTTATTGATCTCACACTAGCTGTGTTGTGTTAGAATTGGTTTTTGATGCCAATCTGTTTTTTTTGCTCAGAATTTTTTTTATATACACCATATTTCGAATTCAAAATCTATTTAAACGATATTAAATAATCTTCACTAGTAATGCTAATATGTCTTTCGTTAGATAAATTTGTAATCGAGGCAGACAATTTTTTACAAGTTCTAAGGCAGTCGAGCAATGTGATTATGACTTGGGTTGAGAGGTGTTCATGGGAGGGTTAAGGCACGAACTTTTTAAA
Source organism: Hibiscus mutabilis (assembly GCA_019671005.1). Classification (NCBI taxonomy): domain Eukaryota; kingdom Viridiplantae; phylum Streptophyta; class Magnoliopsida; order Malvales; family Malvaceae; genus Hibiscus; species Hibiscus mutabilis. The sequence continues at coordinate 55,251 of JAGYYJ010001010.1, forward strand.
ATTCTATGTCTCGGCCGGCCCATTTAAGCTATCTAATTCTTTATTCGAAAATAATAGAATATTAAAAATAATTGTAAATGTTAATATTATGGTTAAATGCTATTTTGATACATGAACAATAGTCAATACATTTAGCTTTTTCATTCTTAATTTTTATATTTGAATTCTTTCGCTTATTTTACAAGAGATCAAACTTCGTTAAAAACTTTCTCGTAATCAACTAAAAAAGCTTTTTAAACAACAGAAGAAAAAAAAAAGAATTCTCATATGAATGTTATTAACACACAAAAGTTAGAGTACACAAAAAAATAATTGTATAATATTAAATTTAGGGCTTATGATTAAAATTTAGCTTTCAGATTTTGATAATTTGATTGTGGAATTCTATACCCATAAGCGGTTTTGATAATGTTGTCATACAATGGCTAGTTTTTGTATTTTTTACTTTATGAATTTTGAAACTCATATTTAATTTTTGATATTTATGTGCATGCAAGCATTAAATGCTCGATTTTAATGGCTCATAACGGTTTTAAACTCCATCCAATGACCCTAAATAGTTAAAGAGAAACAAAAAAAAAAAATCCAAACATTCAATAGCTAAAAACATCTCACTATGTACGCTAAAAACATCTCACTATGTACTCATTTTATCTTGCTTTTATTAAAGATTAGCTTGTTCAACATTCTAATTCTTATTCTAGTGTTCTTGGGCGAGTGAGCTTAAATTGTACAAATAAGTTATGTTGCGAATATTTTTATTATGGGTAAAATACAAATATCATCACTCAACTATTTTTTTCTCCGATTTTGAGCACTCAACTTTTAAACTTTTCAATTTAATAATTAAACTTTTAGATTGCTCCTATTTTAGTCACTTTGATGTATTTTATTATTATTTTTATGATGAGTTGGAATTTTTTAATATGATTAAATATAAAAAATAATTTAAAATAAATAATGTAAAAATAGTATTTTCATTATTCGATATTTACATTTCATCTTTGGGAAGAGTGTTATCAAAATTTTGGGTATAAATCTTGAAGATTTTAGTAGAACAAATTTTTTTAGCTTTTTTATGCCCCTTTTCCATGCTCTAATACTAAAAAAAATAAATTCTAAACACTAGCCCCAAATTTTAAATCATTAATTCTAAACCCTAAACAATACACGCTACCCAATTTTCTAAATCCTAACTATAAATCTTAATCTTATTTTTCTAGGGTGGGGGATATAAATAGGGACATGGAGAGGGAGCATGCGATTTGGATTCGTTTTAGTAAGGTTGCACTTTGACCTTAAAGGTTTGCTACAATTTTATTGAATTTGTGAAATCTTTAATGTAATTAACTAAGAGAGTGGATGTAAATTTTATTAAAAAAATTAACCATTTTAAATACTTGTGTCATTTTTTATTCTCCCAAAACTTCCAAAAGAAAATTTATTTTCTCAATTTACCTCCCATCTTGACCACATTCTTTGGTTGATTGAATCAACATGATATACGTATTGGGAGAAGGTTAACTCTATATATATCCTTACAAAGGGAGAAGGTTGATTAAGGAAGGTGAGTTGATTAGCAATACTCTAAGTTCCAAGAGTACGAGAAGTTTAACGATTGTAATAGAAGATCAAAATTCGTATGTTCTTTTTTTGTGTTTCTTTGTATATTTCATAAGTGATGTTATGTCCTATGTACTAATAATTATTTTTTTTATTTTATAAACCATTTATGTTTTATTAATAATACATGTAACATAAAATCATCAACATAAAAATACGCCCACAAAAAAAAAACATTTAAAGAATAGTTGTCTTCCTACAAAGTTGTCTTTACCACTAACCAATTAAAAGGAATATACCAAAACCAGTGGCGTCCAGTTAGAAATGGAATCATTCATAGCCTACTTCTTCCGTAGCATCTAATATTATTTTTCGGCTAGATTAAGTAAATATTCACTTTTTTACAATTATCTAGAAAAACACCCATTAATGATTATGTAAAAAATATTTTTCTTTCGATTCACGTAAGATAAGCTCGTGTATAGCCAAAAACGAGCTTTAAACTCGCGTTTAGCTAAAAACGAGTTTTGTATAAAAAATTAGTAAATTATTTTTTTTTATTTTTTACCTACCCATTCAACACAAAACTCTCGTTTAGCTAAGCGCGAGTTTGAAACTCGCTTTTGGCTAAATGCGAATTTGTCTTACGTGAACTGAAAGTGGAATTTTTTCCCACATAATCATTAATTGAGTGTTTTTTCTAAATAATATTTCCCTAAAAGGAAATATTGACTTAATTTTGCCTTATTTTTCAAAAGAATATTAACTAAATTTTATTTCAAATGACACTATCATTATTATTTATTGAATATGACATTATATATAAAAAATATAGATTCAAACATAATTAAATACGTAGCGTCTCTTGATTTATAGATTTAAAGAGAAATTCGAATAACTTAAAACTTTATATAAAATATTTTCCTAAGTATTAATCTAATCTTGATCATAATCTTACTTTGAATGAAAGAGCAGAGGCCACTCGATTGAGGAACAAAGCAACCGCCCAATCCTAGCAGTGGACAAAGCATATATTCCAAAACACAGCATTCGTTTTCCTCTAATATGACCACTCGGCCATTATTCTTTCAAAAGAAGAATGGAATATTAATAGTTGTTCAAAGATCGAATACATTGGCCAAAAGAGATCGAATCTTAAATTAGTGTTGAATTAATCTACCCTTTTTAATCTTAAGCTTGTTGACACTGGGTTTAATTTGGTCTAAATATGATTTTAGTCACTCTATTATATTGAAATTTGAGATCTTATCTCTTTAATTTTAGAGACTAAGATAAAGTTATAAAATTTTAGTCCCTCTATTATATATTTAAAAGGGTTAAAAATGCAAAGTTTTCATTAAACTAAGAGGTGTCAACTACTAAGGCCGCTACCTATCATCCCTTTTAACTTTATTTTCTATTAAGTTTAAATTGATAGCAATTATTAGTTGTTAACATTAAAGTGATAATATATGATTTGTTTTCCAAAACATCTTTAAGCATTCACCTTATATGTAAATTCATTTATTTATTTATTTTTATCATCTTAGGGGTCGACGTAAAATAATTCTACCACTCCAAAACGTTATTACTTTAACGACATCAACCCATTATCATTATGGTTTAATTTTGATACACATGATGTGTATAAACTTTATTTTATATAAGCATGCATATTTATATTATAAACCCAAATCTTAAATTACTAAACATAAACCCTAAAAAATAAACCCTAAACTTTAAACTCTAAATTTTAAATACTAACCTTAAATTCTAAACATTACAACCCAGACCCTTAAACCCTAAACCTTAAAGTAAACCCTAACACCTAAAACTAAAAGACACGTGTGAACTATAGTTTACATGACCTGTGTATTAAAATTTTTCTCCATTATAAAAACATTTGATTAAATTATATCAAACTAAAATAAAGAGTTTTTTTTCGCTATTTCCATTTTTCCTCAGGTGGTTAGCTTCTAAAAACCTCATTGAGTTCTTCTTCATCAAAACTTTCTTCGACGACGGCCTTCATGCTGTCCGCTGATTTCTAGTATTTACACTAGTCGTATAAAAATAAGATTTTTTCTTTTGATGAGAAATTATTTGTTTCTTTTTAGTTTTGTTTTTTCTTTGTTTTACTTTGCCATAAGTCATTTTACATTTATTTTTCTGGCTATTTTCCGCCTGCTTGTATGGAGTTTGTTTGTTTTTGCAGATTTGTCTATTTTTGTGACAGTATTGTCTGATATTATGATAATTTAGCGTTCAGATAACAAGTATTATCGAGCTTTTCAAGTTATAAGATAATCGACGGTCTGTTATTTTTCGAATTCTGTTGTGGTTATTTGTCGATGTGCCAAAAACTCGCAACGAAAAGAATGCTTGATACATGAAGCTTTTTGGTTAAAGTTTATCTTTGCTGAAATTTCATTTGAAAGACATAATAAGTTTTCTTAGAAAGGATTGTGTTTAATTTTTTTTCAAGCTCTTTAATTTTTTGAAATTTTTATCTTCATAGATATTAAGATGTTATACTTTGTAATTCTTTATTTTGATTAATGAAATTCAATTAAAATTTTTCGTTAAAAAAAATAGGGAGTTGGATATTAATGAAATTCAATTAAATTTTTTCGTTAAAAAAAAATAGAGAGTTGGATCCCAGATTTTTATCCTAGAAAAAGGACTAAAACCAAATTAGACCATTAAATTTAAAAAGTTGAAGACTTTGCGGGTGAACAATGGGAGTAGAAATATTTAGGGGAAAAAAGACGAATCTCTCCAAGAAAAAACAAGACACAAAGTAAGAAGAAAGCAAACTACTTTTTTTTTTCAAACCAAGTCTCAACACCACCACTTCATACAATCTTAATATATTTCCACACGCATCATACGCACACACACAATTCTCCTTTCCTTGTTTGATTTCCTATTGTTTAGCGATGAAGCCATTTGATATCCAGCAAAAGCTGAACCAATACAGATATCATTTCATCGTAACACTCCTCATCTCATCGGTCGTTGCCTTTCTATCGTATGCAGCCCCGAGTGTGCTCACCGTTCTCGCCTACTTTTGGCCTCTTTTCGCGTCCACGATCGTGTTGTTGGTGGCCATAATGGCGTTTGGTGGCGTTTCGCAGTTGGCGACCGAAGCTCATGGTCAAAAGACCGGCGAAGGGCTGTTGGACTACGTCTCAGCAGCCCGGCCGGAGCATATGGATGAGGAGCCTCGGAGATTTGAGTGAGCAAAAAAGACATGGTTTGGCATGGTTCCTCGTAGGCATTGCTTGTACACAAAAGCTGTAATTCTTCTTAACTTCCCTTACAAAATGTGAAAAAGCAATGTCCAACGTCCCTTGAAAATTGAATGTTTGGGAATAATGATGTTATATGCAGTTGGCTTCTCTAAATGTGTTCTCCCCCTTTTATTTTTCTATGTGTGAAATTATGTATCTGCATCGAATATATTCGAAATCGAATTAAATCAAATTTCATTTTGAAGAATAAATTTTCCGAAAACTATTTTTTCATCCATAAAATTTGAACTCAAAACCTTATATGGACAAAATTGGATAAAGAAAATGACAAAATCTTTAATTAGTTCTTATAGTATGCATAA